>OMKP01001473.1:2944-14385 GCA_900302375.1 Bathygadus melanobranchus
CACCCGGTCGTAGTGCTGACCTGCGGAAAGACGCGTCCGCTTAATTGAAGAGCTAATTTCCGAGGAACTGTTTGCTATTAGGGCTGTGTTGGCCAGCCACTTTCACGATCGATGTTTCACTCAGGAACACTGCTAATAAACTACTAATTCATCGTAAAAATGGTTCAAAACAAAACGCAATTAATTCATCCAATTATTCATCTTTTATGTCAGGGACGATGCAAAAAGCAACCTTGTGATGGTTACATAATACAGATGTGTTGCATATAGGTTTTCTAGCCGGGGCTAATTTGCGACGACTGTTCCTGGTTAGGCTTTTCTACTTAAAAATGGTCCTACCATATTGTTACCAAAACTACACCAGTTAATATATAATGATAAATAATGAATTCTTATACATGTGACATGATCATACAAACATATTAGTATATTAGTATGAGTATTTACATCACTGTAGCAATTGCTGCTGCTTTTCTGGGCTTCTATAATCCCTTGACACAAGCGACAAGAAGATTGAAGACAGAGCAGGTGGAACAAATGCTAGCATGCTAGCGCTCTCCTTGAATGTGTGTGGTGTTGACCGGTTTAACCTGTGGGTATTGATTAGCCAATGCACCACAGGTGTGCAGCCTCACAGAGCCCTAGATTACATTCAACCACATACACTCCACAATTACATATTGCTAAGTGTATGTGTGCACGTGTGTATGTTCCCTAACTCATGTCAATATATGTACATGTGCATGTTTTTAGGTGTGTATGTCTGTGTGTCTTGTGTGTGAGTGTGTCTATGTGTGTCGGTTCCTCTATCTATGTGTACATGTCCATGTGTGTGTGCATGCACAAGTGCATCCTCAGGGATCAATGACAGCAGGTTTGGTTTTTTTGGACATTCCAAGAATGTATCGCTTTTACTGAAAAAGATGACCAATCGAAAGTCAGTCCAGTACCACCCTGCAGCAGTGACACCCTGCAGCAGTTTGGGGTAAGAATTTCAAATCACTGACTTCCTAGATTTCCCCTTGATCTGATTGAATTGTAGCCGTTGAGATACAACGTCCTTTTCATTTATTCATTTATATGATATAGGTTTGTGATGTAGATTCAATAAGATAAGACAGTACTGTGTTAATCCCATAAGAACAGGACAGTAGTAGAAGAGATGTGTTATGGAGCTGATATTAAATGTAAGAATCAAAACGACTGACTCTACTGTATCAGACAATGCAAGCTGTTCTCTGGGCCACTTTAACACATTTCCTCCTATAAACTTTGCCTAAATAAACTATTGACTTGTCAGGCAGTGAAAAGCTACTCCACAAAATTAGCGAGTGTCTGCCAGCAAGTAAATTGTATGAAATAGTGCTGCAACTTATAGTGGAAAGTGTCTAAATCAGCCACAGGTTACAGTGAGAAGAGTTAGATAGATAGCCTGCTATTATCTGTCCACAGGGACGTTTAAGGTGATGCTGTTGTTATAATGCAGTACTTTGCAGTGCTCTCTCACACATTGATTCAATTCATTAATCAGCATGGGTTTGATTCAGACAGCGGTTATTTCCTCAACGTCTGCAAACCTTAAACAAATATATTTTAACTTCTTAAAATATATCTTAAAAGATAAAAACACATTTGAGGCTGTATATAACTAACTATATACCAGTGTTTAGCTTCAAAAAGTGAGTCAGATAAATTCTCAATAAAGTTAGTTATATAGGTATATATTGGTAGTATATAATAACCATATAATATAATAATAAGTGTATGCATAACGATATGGTGCTATTCATATTATTAATAATCAGTTATTGAAATAGAAATAATAAATTCCATTGAATAAAACAACGAAAACTGTTTAATAAAAAGAATAGTCTTGGAAAAATGCTTGATGTTGATTATTACATTACATTTACATTTACATTTACATTTAGGGCATTTGGCAGACGCTTTTATCCAAAGTGACTCACAATAAGTACATTTGTCGAAAGAGGGAGACAACAATATATCACTGACGGTACAGAGTAGAACAGGTTTCACGCACTCCTGGTTGTCATGTCTTGTAACACCATGCTCATGATACGATTCATATCATCAAATCATATGAATAACATTTAAATATCAAGCAACACTGACATATTTAAAGAAAGATCTGGTTGGCACATGCAATTTCAAAAGCACAATTTCTAAAATTGATTTTCAGTATTTCCCATTTCTTCTTCATAAAATTGTTCCTTAAGTGATTGTTCTCTTGACAGCGCTTTGCTTACGTTCTAAAAGGTTGTTTCAAATCAAGCCAGCAACACACAAGCAGTCATCAAGTCATCACTCGACACACTGCAGCGTCGAAGGCTTTTTACTGCGCGGTGGTCTTCGATCTGCTCACCTCTCAATAAGCTCATTGTTCTAATGTGTGAACATTGATTTCTGGAGCGTCTGCCTCCTTCTCTCCTCACAGAGCTTCGTCATTCAGAGACTTGCTCACAAACAAGATTCACGGCCGCTCTTGGCATTTGCACACTTCTTTCTGTTGCTGTTTTTCGCCGCATAAACCAATCTCTGGAGTAAAGTTTAACCGTAAAGTAACAGTAAACAACTTTGCTGTAGCCTATATATTTTTTATTTATCTTTCATTGATTGATTGATTGATTAATTACTTACTTGATCAATTAATTAATTCCTTCATTGCATACTATGAAAGATAGATGGAACTTGTGTGGATCCTTGTTGACTGTAATAACATTGACTATGTCGCTATAACGTTCATTCACTCAATCAATGTGTCTGCACTGCATTTATGAGAGGGAGAATTCATTCATTTAGTCATAAAATGGAAAAAATGGTGATATGGTTTGTTCCGCCTGCAGTACAATACAGTATTTAATACCAACCAAATATCATCTGATAACTGATCTTACAAAAAAATAATTACAGGCGCACAGTACACTAATATAAATGCAGTCCATTTACCATTTACCATTTACTAATTATAATTACAATGACTACAAACACAATTACTCCAAAGATGGGTTCTATAGCAGGTATGTGTTTTATTGTATATCTTTCTTTGCTCTCCAACAGCGTAGGCCTACAACCATTTTGTAAATGTATTTTATGTGGATCTGACAGGATGAGACGACTAACATGATGTATATTGATATTATATTAATATTATGACACAAAATGAATTATGTATCCAATGAGCAACGCAAGTTCACCCTGACGAATGAGATTCTGTAGAGCAATATCAATATCAAAATATAATAGAAAAGCTATAATTGTTAGAGATGGTTTTTAAGATGACTTACGGGATTTCATATTTCTTTAAACATGTTTCTAAATAATCTAATCTGTGTTTTGTTTTTCCTATATGTGGAGCGTCCTCTTGTGTCCTCTCATCTCTCCTCTCCGTCCTCGTCTCCTCATTCTCACACCTTCTAGAAGGATCTGAGGGGCTGGAAAATGTTAGGAATGCGTTGCATGGCCCTGTGAATCACACGCACACACGCACACGGATCTCTGTTCTGACAGAACCCCCTGTGATGGCTGTATGTTTCAGACCAACACACTCATACATACTGGCTCTGTCACAGTCTCTTCCACTTCCCCTCTCGCATGTTGAAACTATTAGCAGACGTCTAGAATGTACTTATACTACTGCTACTACTAATACTACTACTACTACTTACTTCTACTATCTAGCTGATGCGTTTGTCCAACGTGACTGACATGAATTCCGATAATTAATATGTCATTAAGGAGCAGGTAGGGTTCAGACAGTACAGATACATTTCGTTAAGGAGCAGGTAGCTAGAACGCCTACAGGTAGACTGTGGATATCGGGGATCGAACCCAGAACCCAGGAGTCAAACACCCTATAGTCTAGCGACTAGACTATCTTGTACAAAAGGGTGTACTGAATACCGGTGTAATGCTGAGTAAATCCACGAACCCAGGGGGGAGAGTGGCTTCTACGAACGAGAAGCCGTGAAGAGAACACATTCACTGTCTACTTGTGTTTAATCCCAGTTCCAAGCCCCTCCTCTCCTCTCGCACCTCCGCCACTAAACTACAGAGATGCTTGGTCTCACCGAGCCGCGACCCCTGACTCGTCCTGTTCAAACAGCCCAGGTGTGAAGGAGACATAGCTGGGCACACACACACACACACACACACACACGTGTGTCTCCATAAGAGTTACCGCAAAGAGTTGAATTATTTTGGGAAAATATGAATGTATGTCTGCATAAATGTTACCACAAAGACCCAAACAAAGAAAGACAACGTAATAATAATCTAGCGCTAAACACTAGTGGCAGTTAATGATATTATAGCTTAATCCTCTTTTATTTGACATGGTGGATACTTCCCCTCTCCAATGTCGTATAAAATGTTTTCCTTTACCTGGTCAACTGTTAAAAGTTAAACTTAAGTTAAACTTAAGTAAAACTTATGTAACGTGATACATGCAGCTAGTGGATGCTGCCACCTGTTATCCCACCGCGGGGATGAGTAGAGGTCGACTCGGTCGACTCAAATTCACTCTTAGGATGTGACCTTCAATAAGGTTTAACATGAAAGATAAAGAAGCATAGTATTTCAATGTTTAAGATATTTTATATACATTATCAAACACAAATAAGCACATTACTATCAAGTTTAAAAAATAGAAACACAATGGACACTTCTTTATTCAGTTGGATATCTGTGTTGTCTTGCTTTGTATTGTGTATTGTGTGGGTGCTTCTATTCAGTTTTGTGCTATGAGCAATAATTAAATAAACTCAACTACTTGAATGCACATTTACAAACTTAAACAAACAGAAATGCGTTGTTTGTGCTGAATATTGTCGGGTTGAGATGGGTGATGACTTGGCTACATTTTGACGCCTCTAACCGACAAGTGCTGTCTTCTAATATATGTGTTTTTGTCAATGCGGTGCGGCGAAAGCCACACCCACTGCTGAGTGTAAAACACTGAGTCCAATCTTATCTGGGCCAACTACCATCCAGCGCCAGTAGTGAGCAGACACAAGCTGCGTGTCAGAGGCGCCCAGGTTCCTGAGACGCAACGCCCTCACAGCAACACTTCTGCGGTCGTTAAACCAAAACAATATAGTCTTGTCTAGTGACTGGCGACTGACGTGTTCCAAGATGCAGACTAAGCTTTCATTTCGAGTTGAATTAAGATGCAGCACCATGACTTAACTCAAATTTAAGCCGAAGCGAAGCGTGAAGTTCGGCATTATCGACATGCATAACTTCTTGGATCCGTGCGTCTCTGGCGACTTTACGCAGCGCTATTCTACGAATGGAGTGACAGATGTCTCACTCGGGTCGGTGCTGGCGGGGTACTCTCTCTTCCCGACCACCCCGCTAACGTCACGTGGATCTATCGGCTTGCTTGCCGCACGCCGACATCCCAGAACAGAACAACTTATTTGCATATCGCCGCTAAAACCACAACAGTCTGTTTTGATGCAGAACCCCAGGTCTCGAGAAATGTTGGAGACAGAGGTGTTGGAGGAGGATGAACCCAAAGTTCATCTGGAAGCAAAAGAGCTCTGGAGACAGTTCCACAAACACGGCACTGAGATGGTCATTACTAAATCTGGAAGGTAAATATAGAAATATTAAAATGTTACACCGTTACCGTTGAAACGTTTACGCGTTTATTTCAGTGATTTATAATTACATTTAGGGCAGCTTTTGTCCAAAGCGACGTATAATAAATGATCCTCATTTCATATCCCTTACAGACGTATGTTCCCGCCGTTCAAAGTCAGGTGTTCTGGTCTCAACAAGAAAGCAAAATATATTCTGCTCATGGATATTGTGGCGGCGGATGACTTCAGATATAAGTTCCATAACTCCCACTGGATGGTGGCGGGGAAGGCCGACCCTGAGATGCCCAGACGGATGTACCTTCACCCTGACAGCCCCGCCTCGGGGGACCACTGGATGTCGAAGATTGTCAACTTCAACAAACTCAAACTAACAAACAACATCTCTGACAATCACGGCTTCGTAAGTCAGGCTTTTTTTTTCAACATCTTTAAAAAACATATAATAGAAAGGCTAACGTTGTTGTGTAAGAATGTGTTTTTAAGTGTTTGTGTTTTTCCATGATATGTAAATAGAGCTCTCACCCTAATATTCTGAGATTTAGATGTTTGCCTTGCAGCTCTATAAAAGGATATAATTCATTCAAATTGAGTAAGAAAATATATCGTTAAAGCAACAGGTTCCACAACGGATTCGTTTATAAAATTCGTGTTTGCTCTTTTATTTCTTCTTTTTTTGCAGACAATTCTCAATTCGATGCACAAATATCAACCAAGATTTCACGTCGTAAAGTCGAATGATATCCAAAAACTTCCCTACAGCACTTTTAAAACGTGCGTCTTTTCTGAGACTGAATTCATCGCGGTAACAGCCTACCAGAACGACAAGGTAAGAAGCACTAAGCACGATGTTGCAATGTTTAAGGAGAATAGTCATATTTAATATTAAAGTAAAGTAAACCAAAGCCTACTTGTGTAGACTATCCCTTCAACTGGAATGTAGATCAATTTGTTTATATAAAATGTTAAAATGTTAAATGTTATAAATAAAACAATACCGATAAGGCCTGTTGATAATCGTTCATGTGTTCAGTTTGATAACGATCAATGTCAATGTTATAAAAATATTATAAAATGTTGTCTTCAGATTACTCAACTAAAGATAGACAACAACCCCTTTGCCAAAGGGTTCCGGGACACGGGAAACGGCCGGAGAGAAAAGAGGCAAGTCGTGTTCTGAGACCCAGATGGTTTAACCTGGGGAGGGTTGAGTGTTTTACCGTCGTGTTCTGAGGCCCAGATGGTTAAACCTGGGGAGGGTTGAGTGCTTGACCGTCGTGTTCTGAGACCCAGATGGTTAAACCTGGGGAGGGTTGAGTGTTTTACCGTCACTTGCTCGTCTCTTTCATATAATTACACGTTTTTCCCAGCGTCAGTATCGGTGAAAATGTATCGGCCTGCATATAGTGCGTAAAATGGACTATCCCATGTAAAACACGAGAAGAAAACCATCACATTAATGAATAAATAAAATACAGAATGCTCATGGGCTTATAGGTCATCAATCATGTCAAACATAGTAGAGCAATATTTTAATATTTGGAAAAAGATTCGTTGGCCTAACTGTACCCGTTTTTCCACCTAAGGAGACTTCAGCATCCATCACAGAAGTCAAAGGAGTCGAGGAGGAGCAGAAATAAAGTGAAACGGTTCAAGGATTCTGAACGAGAATATTCCGATAACTCCAAATACTCGGGTGGGTCGATCTTGTTGTTCCCTGTTGTTCCCTCTGTGACGTGTTTCAGTGTGAACCCATCGGACATATGAATACATATTTTTTCTTCAGAGGGGGAAAGTGACAGTGACACAGGAGGCGGCTCTGATGACACCGGAGAAGACGCGCGTAAAAGTCCCGGGGACACGACACGTGTCGCGCGTGACTACCCCTCTAACGACGCGACACCGGAGCCACCGTCGAGTGCAGACACGGAAAAAGAAGGTGATCCCGAGCAAGGACACGTGGTCAAAACAATAACCGTCGAAGGACGTGCGTGGTCGCCGGAAGACCAAAACAGATACTTAGTGGAAAGTAGAAAAATGAAAGCACGCCGGAGCAGCTCCCAGGTCTCCACGTGTCCACTAGATGGACCGAGAAGTATGGCCGGGAATATGAGCTCACCTGGCCAGGTGAACCTTCACGAGGCCTCGCTCTACGGCTACACCACGACCACCCGTAATGTGACGTCATACGGAGGAACCACGGTGGAAACCGACCTCTCGTCACACCACGTCAGAACGACCGCGAGATCGGGATTTCCACTCAACTTCCAGCACCATGCGCTGGTACAATATTTACATTTACATTTACATTTAGAGCATTTGGCAGACGCTTTTATCCAAAGCGACTTACAAAAAAGTAACAAATTTGTCGAAAGAGGGAGACAACAATATATCGCTGAAGTACAAACAAATAAATAACAATAATATTGATGGTGAGAATAGGCCTAATAACAACAACAATAATTATGGAATAATGGATAGTAATAGATAATAAAGGATAATAATAACAATAACAACAACAACAACAATAATAATAATAATAATAATAATATTTGTTGTTATTATTTGTTGTCTTTTCCACAGGGCCTGGTTGGTGTTTCTCAGTTCGGTGGATATGTCCTTTATCCGTATTCCAGCTTCCACGCGACACCGTTTCCCCCCCACTACCTCCCAGGGAAACCTTGCGTGGATTTCCAAACCCGCGACCCTTCCTCGACGCCCTCAAAGTTGTCTTTTCCACGTAAATGCCAAGATTTTGCGCCATGCCTGCGACCCTGCTGCCAAGCAGAGGTCAACATCCACGAACCGCTGCCAACAAGCGGTTTGGTGTTTCCAAAAATGGACTACAGGAGTCCGTGATGACAAGCAAAGTTTAGGTTACTGACTTGAGTTGAAAGGTTTGGGTTGTAGGCCTGTTTGTAGGCCTACAAACAGGCCTACAGAGTGCTTCCTTCACTCCTGTAAATGGATGCACTTCAGTTCCGACATATCACCGACATATCCGACATACCTGAAATTCATACATTTTCACATATTTTTGTTACGAATTCAGCATTGCTGTGAGAATTAATTTTGGCAAACCTTAGAGGTTGCCAAAACAATGCTTTGAATGTTTTGTTGGTTTAATTAAACCTTTTTTAATTTTTTGTATGAATTAAAACAATATCACCAATATTACCATTAATATTATCAAGGCCGACATTGTTATTTTTCCTTTGTTTCATTTTTAATAATTTGAGGATTAAAGTAAGCATAACCACATTCAACATTGTTAATTGTTAATTGCTAATTGTTAATAATAATAATAATAATAATAATAATAATAATAATAATAAACAACTTGATTTATATAACATAGGCCTGTATATGCCTATATGTTGAACAGGTTCATAGTTTTGGTCGATACTGAATTGGTAGGCCTACTTTGAAATTATACAATGAGGCTATTTGTACGTTGGTGTCGACAAATACAAATAAAAACGAAGTGAAAGCGGCAATCTTTGGAGGCATGCACTTGTTATCACAACACTTGTTATCACAACACATTAACTAGTTCACTCTTTGGAAAGGGGATGCCTAGGGTCAGACTTGGTCAGACCTGTGTTTGGTCTACAAGAGACCCGCCGACTGCGTATTCCTATGCGGCTCTTCTGTTACAGTACTCGCATTATGTCAGAGTGTGACTGTTTTATGTAACTCCTATACAGTGATGCAACTCCTATAGGGCAGTGATCGAACACCTTGACGCATAAACTCCACCACTCGCTATTAGGGTCAGATGTCTTCTGTGTATTGACCAAAAGCTCAATTGTAACATTAAGTTGTAGACGACAATATTTTAGGTTTAGCAGAATAATAACCTGCTTTTCATATATTTATTATAGTCTGTCGAATAGAACCAAGCCAGATGTATCAAGGTGGTTAAAGTTGCACCTAGATATACGCCTTAAAAATGCAATCCCTGTTAAAGGTGTGTTCGTGTATTTAACACAGCCGTTTTCTGTGCTAAATGTCATGCAAAGCTATGTTTTTCACTCATGTCTTGTCTCACACGGACACAAATATATGCAGCTGGTAACCCTAACCCTGCCTTGCAGAGACAAGGTCCATTTTCACTGTCCTGTGTGCAACAAAACCATTATTCGGAAGAGCGACATGATGTTCAATTTGAAATCATGTACAGACAGCACCAGCAGTGACCAACAATCCTGCTGCTCCTACACCGTCAGCTCAGACCCCCTACACCATCAGCTCAGGCCTCCGCAGCGGCGGCATTGTTATGGGTGGGTGGTGTACCTAACTGTTTCCCCCTAAATTACGTCTAAATATATCAGCAGACATTAACAGTGTCATTGGATATGTTACATCTTGTTGTTAATGTTAATGATATTCTGATAAATATTTATGCTTGCAACACACATGAAAACATAAACACTGCAGTTAAGAGGTTCAAATTAACATAAAGATGATGAACTTTATTGTAGTGTAAGCGTCGTGGGTGCGTGACAAGGAATAAAGCAGTCCAACACTCTGGGTCTTCCTCATAACTTTAGTGGCGTTCCGAACACAGCTCAGTCAAGCCATTACACTTCTTTTCGATCTCCGTCAACTCTCCCTCTCTCCCCCTGTACCTCCTGTTCTCCCCTTTTTCTTCCTCCCTGTTTTCTCAACCCCCAGGATGTACCAGCTGCCTGAACAGCGCCCACTAGCTGGAATACCTGATACCAGAATATCAACTAAACATTACTGTAACCACTAAACCCTAAACACACTGTGTGTGTAAACAAGATGTAATAGAGCAATTAAGTAAGAATATACTAAACTTAGGTCTGCTCAAATATGTTTCAACCTGTGTTTACACAATTATGTCTGCATCACATAATTTCACTCTTACAGTTGTAAAGCCTGAGGTTTACACCCCTAGTAGTCAGGAGGTCATCCTCCTCCCTTCTGTAAATACTCAACTCAGACTCTCAGTATGTATACTGGGAATTAACTAGGACTGTGAGAACCCACGGTTTATTTTTAAATTTTTTTATTTATACTACACCCATGTATGTAATATTTACCTATAAGAGTCATGGACTTGATAAGTAAATGTATGTAAATATTGCTGTCTGTTGTCTTCCCATGATCATGCTCAATTAACTCAAATACTTTGCTGTCAAGAAGTGTGTTACAAGAGATGATGTTTTTGTCAATAACTTGCAGGTTAGTTTGTGCGGAAACTCACGCAAATTATTATTATATACAGGTATATATATTTTGTTCTTATTATTATTATGCGTGGCATAAACACACATGACAACCGCGAATATTTAATCAAATATGTATACATTACAGGTATAATAGATAGCAATGTACATTTATAGATATATAGATATGCCTGATTTGTGTTGTCACAACCACCACTCTGTGCTGTATTGTCTATATCATAATTAATTTAAAAAAGATCAACTCAATGTCTATATGTTATTGTAATTTAGTCATGTTATTTTTGTCAGTCTGTGTCTGTGTTTTATAAGAACGAGACATTGCTGACAGGGTTCGGGCCTGATGTGACGTCATACACACGAGCCGACGCGTCATCAGTGAACCAGGAAGTGAACCGTAGCGCTGTTATGGTGGAGGTGGAGAGGTAGAGGTGGTGAAGAAGCCTCTCTAAATGTCACCAGGGTGATTATAGCCCTACAGTATGGCGAGGATCTCGGTGAATTACGTGCTGCTGTGCGGCCAGTTCCTGCTGCTGCTGACTGTGTTGCTCCTCCAAAGCCTGGAGGGGATTCACACCCACAACTCCACGGCCGCGGCGACGGCGGC
>OMKP01001476.1:0-10273 GCA_900302375.1 Bathygadus melanobranchus
TGCCAATCAAGCTAGCTGCTTACAAAGATCATTCCCCAGTTATTATTTACTATTATTTAAGTTCAACTCTGGCCCAACCGGTTTTTATCTCAATACATTTAGTCCATACAATTATTTCTGATAGGTT
Source organism: Bathygadus melanobranchus (assembly GCA_900302375.1). NCBI lineage: Eukaryota > Metazoa > Chordata > Actinopteri > Gadiformes > Macrouridae > Bathygadus > Bathygadus melanobranchus. The sequence continues at coordinate 128 of OMKP01001476.1, forward strand.
GGCATAGGCAGTTTTAATCAAATTTACCAGGCACAGCCGATGGTGTGAGCAGCACAAGTGGTGCCTGGTCCCGAGATTAACATCTTCAGGTGTAGCCTGGACATGTGGTTAGATTTGGTGAAAGTAAAAAGCCAAAAAACGAAAGAGGATCTCCAAGTGGTTTGTTGGTGGTATAAGAGCCTGCGCCACAGCCTACCACCGGCCATCGTCACAAGACGCAGCAAATAGAAGCCAATTGCAGATCATTCACAAAATCACGTGGTCGGCGAACCTTGTATTAATACTGTAACTTCCAACCTGACCCCCAGTTCAGCAGCAGCTCGGGCTGCCAGAGAATGCAACAGAAATGTTCCAAGGAACGGCCGGTGCAGCCACCTCAGTAGGAGGAACAGAGTTGTTCTGCCCTGGCACAGTCACACCACTATTGTCAACAGGAATGCCGAGATGCGGCCGGTTGCAGATGCAAATTATGCAACAAACATTTCTACACCGAACGGCTGTTTTATTCAGCTTGATGTCTCCGTCACCTACGTTCTCCAAACCAATCGTGACTTGAGTCTGATTAATGTTAGTAAAGATTCTGCTTGAATAGAAAGGTTGGAATATGGGGTTTACCTTCAGCTGTGGTGGTACACAAAAATGTGTACAAACGTGGTAAAAATGAAATACAATATTGTGCTTTTTCACGAGCCGAACGGCCGGACAGAAAACACCAGGCGTTAGGAAAATGCAAATCATTCCTCCACCACTTGTCACTGCCCTGCACCATGGCAGTCATATGCTCTTATATAAACCATTTACATACAATGGCGTCCTTTATTGGGCTGCAACAAGACTCTTTAGAATTCGGATCAAACGCCTCGACTTCCGCCCACCCCGGGCCCAAAGAAAGAATCTGTGTGGACACAAAAGGGCCAAGGCTCACACATTATTTATTGTGTTTGGCCTGCCAAGGACATAAAGTGCGGCTTCGATGCGAGCCACTGTCAAACAGCTAGCAGCGTATTTGCTCAACATGGCTGACAACAGTCTAATTATTGAAGAAGTACAGTGAAGATACAAACAAATGTTTTAACGTTTTTATTTTGTAAATCACACAAAAAACCTATTCGGGCCTAGTAAGAGAGGCTGTTATAACTTCACACATTCATCCAATATAGATTATTCACATCCAGAGATATTTGCATTTGAACACCAGTAGGACAGCATTTAAAAAGGCCAGATGTTGGCCAGATGTTGTCGCCGTTGGTCTCGTCGTCGGCACACGTTAGACCCGACAAGCGCTTGGCAGAGAAGCTGTCCTCTCGTCTGCTCATATCGTACATCAATTCACACGGCGATACAGTACCAGGGGAGCGGGCCCATGCAGGAGACTCACAATGCATCGGCTTGTTGGCCCCTATCAGATGATCTACAGTAGCTTCCAGTGCCACGCGGGTTTCTGCGTCACTTTTGACAAATTTGGGCGTCAGTGGGGGGGCGTCGGTTGGCCTGGTAATTTTTGAATGGAATATCCGTGTTCAGATAAACATTAACATATTCAGTGTTGGGGTGAAATGTGTGATGACGGAGCAGTTTTGACAGACACAAGAGCACTTCAGGAAAACAAGAAAAGCTGAAGTATTGGAATATTAAGCTTACAATAATCATATTTCTATACATGTATTCATTATGAAACCAGTTGAGTAACCAATCTTCGGTTGGAAGACAATATATTCAATATTGTGCCACTATGACTCCAAACCTTTGCAATTATAGTATTGCACATACAAAGTAGAGACAGATGGGCTGTGTACCAACTTAAACAAACAAACAACAACAAAGCAAAACTAACTAAAGTTTTAGCTGAATAACAGCCATCTCTACGGCAACTTTGTTCAGAACTATTTTCTTTCTATGTAGCATGAAATGAGGTATTTCTGCCAGTCGGCCTCTTGCTTCCTCATCTGGAGTTGAAAATTGCCTAAGAACAGAAAAAATACAAAACACTATCAAAAAACAATTTGTGTGTGTGTGTGTGCGTGTGTCCTACTAACTTTGTTTGATTCCGCCCACCACTTTCATGTTGTCATGCTTCGCGTGTCCGCTCTGCGTCAATCTCAAAGAGATGGACGGTCCTCTCCTGGAACAAACGACAATCATTATTCGCATTCCCCATTCACATTAATTCAATATAATATTATAAAAGCTACTGCCTCTGTCAACATTCCTTCTATGCATTTCAAGCCACTAAGCCAACCACTGCTGCAATACATATATTTGACTTTTAGTTCGTACTTTCTGCAATAGCTAGCAAAACCATTGTGCTGCTAATACCTACACGACAATCCCACTCAAGAACAGTAGCGATGTCAGGAATCACAACGCAGTCTATGTATTCCTGGACATCTATCTATGGCCATCATCAATCAACCTTTGACCTGGTTGAGCTGTGAGGGGGGAGGGGTGGGTACTTTTTGGATGTTCTTTATCTTTTAAAGGCTTCATTCCCCAGGGGAGTGGCTGCTCACCACGGCACCCGGTACCTGCCAAAAGAAAATACCTCATGGCACCCATCCTGCCCTTCTCCAGGAACAGCTGGGCAGCGATGGTGGAGCCGAGCGGGTGCAGCCGGGCGTACAGCGTCCTGTTCCCCACCATGGCTTTGAACCAGGAGACCGCTTCCTCCGTCCAGCGCCTCCCCTCCACCGGAGTCACCTGAAGGGGGGGATGCAGCGTGATAATTCGTTTTGCCCCGTCACGGGAAGCCGAGATAAGACTGTGACGGATCACAGGGATAGAGGAGGACAATTATATCCAGGCCGCGCACACAGAGCCTGCCGTACAATGCAATGTGTTTAACCCTTTCTCCTGTCCTCACCACCATTCTCCTCAACAAGATTTATAGTTATACATCTACCATTTAGTGCATGCAGCAAACACTTTTATCGAGAATTTACAGGGAATTCTTTTTCTACACACAAGAGCAGGTCGGGATTAGGCATCTAGCTACATGTAGGCCACCAACATTTGGTGTTCGAACCCAGGCCTTTTTGGCTAGGAGTCAAACACCCTAACCTCTAAACTATACTGCCTCCTCTCTCCTCCTCGATACAAATATATAATTTACACTGTAGCACTGTAATAAAAAATAAGAAAAAAAACATATGAGACAAGAGCTTCCAGTAAACCAAACGGGGAGGTGACTCACGTTGGCCAGCGAGACCCGGGTGGCCTGCAGGGGCAGGACTGCCATGTCCGGTGTCATGAAGCCCACGTTGCGCAGGGAGACGCAGGCCGCGTCGCCGTGGTCCAGCCTCAGCACCTCTACGCTGATGTTGGTCACACTGCCACCGGCAGCGCCACACTCTCCACTCTGATCTCCTGAACACGTGGGAGGAATAGACATGAGAAACCCAACAGGAAATGTAGATCTGTGCTGCAGATGCTTCCACTTGTAAATCGACCGGCAGCACAGGTAGCAGCCTCCTCTCCTGATGAAGTTGGGAGGCAATGCAAGGTGACATGCTGCCACCTAGGGGTAAGCGTGTGCTACAGCATGTGGCCCGCACCTCCACTGACGCCGCATATCTTCATGACCCGGGCCCTGCACCACTGCTTCTGCTCCGAGAAGAAAACCATGACCGGGGTTCCTATGTCAGGAACGCTGTTTTCCTCTGCAAACAAGCAGCCTTTCCAGCTGTGTTGACAGAGGGGGGGAGAAAAAACCCTGTTTACATGTTTACACACGCTAGTTTAACGTCGATCGAATCAGGGACAGATGTACAAGTGCTGTCAAGTAAAACTGTTAGGATTTGTGGACAGCAGAAAAGGGGGAAAACAATACAGACATGGCAACATGTTGGGAACCACTCACTCTTTGACGAGGGCCCGCTGCTTGGCCATTACATCTGGATGCTGGATGTAGAAGTTTCCAGGGGTGACAACATAAGAAACCACAACCAACCAATTTCCTTAAACGCACAGATCTCAAACTCTGGGATGCTAGTGTGTCTGCTCGGCGGCATGGTTTTGGCCGGCGCAGAACCACATGTGGTGTTTGCACACTGGGGACTTTGTGGCGTCGCCGCGGGGTCTTTGGCGATGGTTTCGTCGTGACGGTTTTCCCCTTCATTATGCTGTTGTTGTTGTTCTGCCGCCACTTGTTCCACAGGGCCAGGTGTCTCGTGTTTGACCACTTCTCCCATGTCCCACAGTTCAGTCTTGGTGAAGACCATGCAGGAGTAGATCAAAGTGCCCTTTGACTCTGCACGCTTCACTCTGAACACTGGAACGTGGCAGTCCGCGTCAGCCAATGTGTTTTCCCTTGCCGGCGACGCTTCGATACATCTACTACTACTACTACTACTACTACTATTACTACTGCCGTGGTCAACACAACTCTGTTGTATTTGTCGTGACGGCGTTGTTAACGGCCGACTCCCGTTGAGGGGTAAATAGCTTTTCAACCACGTAAAGGCGTCCTCCGTCGCACCTGGCTTTCCCGTGTTCGTTCGCAGGAAGTCCAATAGCTGAGCAGCCGTTTGTTTCTGGTGGTTCACCAGGATGTCACGCTCAAGTTCCCTGAAAGCGAGTCGTGCGTTCAGAACAATGTTTGTCGAATGAGGTTCGTTGATTTTCCGGGACATTGGTTTTGTTGGAAGTACCTCCCGGGAATCCTTTTGACATTGGTTAATTAGAGGAGGCTCACCGTTCATGCTGACTTGGGGTTCCTCCTTAAAAGTAACTCATTTGCTGCCATTTGAAAATCAGAAGATGGATAGGTAGTTCCAGCATCCGTGTTTTGGCTGAGCTCGTTGCTATAGACCACGTCATTGTAGACAGCTCCAGGGTCCAGGTGCTGCTTCAGCCGTTGCTGAGAGTGTTGCTCCAAGCAAATAGATCGTCTTGCTTATGGAGCTGGCCAAAAGGACATTGTGTAAAATGGGCCCAAACTTAAGAACATCTGTTGTCAAAACGACTTTGTCTGGGAATAGATATCGCTGGTTTGTTATGTGTCCGTTGTCTACAGAGGCCTTGACACATAATTGTGGATCTGCAATATAAGAAAAAACAAAATATATATATTAGGGCTAGACTATATGGGAAACAAAACAAATTGTAATACTTTGTACGTTTGCCTAAGCAAGTGAAATGAATGTTATGTTAGACATCGCAACACTTACCACTGGTGATGTCTTGTAATGCAGTTACGAGATTGTTTAAAGTTTGGCATTTTGCATCCAAGGTCTTCGATAGTTCGTAGTACTGATTGGTCGAAAATGGCAAATTAAAAAAACGCCGTACCTCTTCATTGGCCTGCGTAGGGAGAATATACATGGTCTATGCTTATACATTATTATATTACGTTATATTATACGTATGTCACAATGATAGCAGCTCATTAGCTGTGACGCGTGGCTGGAAAGCTGCTATTTTGATTAATTAACTCGTCATCAAGGCGAAATATCTGTAAAGAAATGCTTTTTATTTATTTTTTTAAACACACCCGGTTAGTGAAGTTGCGGAGTCCTTGGTCAAGTTTTTTTCGGGCGTTTTCCAATTCAAGGAGCTTGTAAGTGAGCAGCATGTTCGGCTTCATGTTTGACAATCAACGCTCGTCTCAATGGAGCCGAGCTGATGGATGACGTCACCGGGGGTCAGTCCATCAGTCAAGGTGTCTCTCCTACATTGTCCTCACCCTGACAAGCAGGCAGGGAAGATTGATGGACACCTACTCTTTTGTATACCGGTACTCAGGTGTACGATTTGTTATAGCTGTGACATTAAATACTTCCTTAAATCTGAAAATGGTCTAGTTAGATACTCACTACAACTCGACTGCTTAAGCACTCACACACCACTGCACTGACTGCAGGCAGACAACCTTATTTGCAATGAGAAGAATCCTCGAAATGAGTCAGACATTAATATGTACTACGTGTACCTGCAGTGTGTTGATCAATGGAATGTTCCAGTGAACAGAAACACACTGCGACTAAACGGTGCACGGTAAACTCTCCAAGGTGAATCCACAATCATTTCAATTGTGGGTATTGTGTTCCAAAGGGCACCAGGTATAATACTGCAATCCCATGAGAACATAAGACACAATTGATTGAAATACATTCAAAAGAAAAAAAAACAGGACAGGCTTTGCGTTGCGTTGGCCTTCTGTGTCTGACAAACACAGCAAAGCAGACTCGATATTAATTATTAATACATGCCCCGAATGCCAACGCGCGTGTAATGACGGTGATGGCAGCTGCTGGTGACAGAGTAAAAAAAGTCAAACACAAAAACACAATAACACACACGAAAAAAGTCGGGGAAATGGATGGCATGCAATTCGCTACAATGCATTCCTGCGCTGTTACAGCTAATACTATATGCACAGTGTTCCTTTCTTTGAGTGCTCTTTGCTTGAACTTGTCAAGCTGCTACTTGATCTAGTCAATCTTGAGGGTGGGGCAAGGGAAGAGAAAAAAAACACATCCACACACTGAGTCCACCCACTCTGACACTCACTTTAGACACAGGCCTAAACCCTGTTTTTCTATTCTATTCTATTCCAACCGTATATCATAAGCATAAATCCCATAAAATACATGTATATTTATGTCACAGCCGTATTACCAACATGTACATGTGTAGACAGGGGGCAAAAAAAGGAGATAATTTTATTTGCAAATCATCGACAACAATAACCACCATGAGATAAATGTACTGGGCAACACAGACATACATGAGTTCAGACTTTTCACACATCTCAGGTCTCATCGGACATGTCTTGGCTGACTTCAATAGGCTAATATTTACACAGTAGCCATGCACTACACCTAAATTATATTATTAACAATGTTATGATGATATATAAGGCATATGATAATGACATGAAACACATTTTAGTAGAACTAAACCTAACGCTATGAAGGATCCCGTCAAGTACACCCAATTCGAGTGAAAACAACCAACATGGAAACGATTGTCATCACGAATATAAAAATGATGAGTCGTTGGCCAAAGGTGAGCACTGGCACAGCGGTTTGAAACGAGCAATATCTCCAAGGACTCTGCGTATACTCGGCTAGCAAAACACTATCGTCGCGCGCGGTGCACCTAGCTTGACTAAAGTCAGGTATATTCACGCTTGACTCATTCAAAACGGTCAGCCACGCGATGTCGCAACAGTTGAAGCGGTTCCCCCTAATGTACATGGTGTCGAGGTGCGACGACATAGCTCTGATCAGGGAACAGTTCATAGATACCAAGGCATTGTTGCTCACGTCAAGCACCCTCAGAGGAGAACAAGTCCTCGGGATGGCATCCAGAAGGTTGTTTGAGATGTTGAGTCGAGACAATGCTGGCATACAGGGCAAAGACAGGTCATGGCTGGTAATGTTGGTTTCACTAAGACTCAGGGATTGAAGAGTTCCCTGCACACCCTGCAGCATACCCGCTTCCAGGACCATATGAGGGTTCCTAGCGAGGTTGAGGTGAGCCAGAGATGTTTTCTCGAACGTGTTTGCGTAGAGCATCTTTATGTCATTATCCTCCAGGTTTAGGTGCTTAAGAGTCTTTATTTGTCCCAAGGCAACACAGGACATGTAGTGTCTGTGGAGTGCGTGCTGAGTGGATCTCTTCCGTTCCAACCCCTTTCCAGGTGGACATGGTTTCACTGAGTTTGCTTGTAGGTTTAATATCTCAAGTTTTGGTGAGGCCTTGAAAAAGAGTGGGGTAATATATCTCAGGCTATTCTTCTGCAAGTCTAGATGCCTCAGGGAAGGGAATAATCGCTGGTAATTATATCCCAATTGGCCAGGCTTTGTAATATTAAGTTCAATATTTTGCAGACAATTCCTACTAAAGTTTAAGGTTTCTAAGGAGGTGAGAAGGCTTAACGTTTCAAAGGGTAGAGACCTGAAATGGTTGTTGCTCAGGTCAATATAAACCAATGGCATTATTCTCCAGTTAGAGTATATCTCCTGGTGCTCTGTATTGACTTTCCCACGAACAATCTCTTCATAAACAGATTTGGCCTCTGATATCATTGCTGCCTCTGAATTCAAAGCGCCAATCATGTTATTTTGTAAATAAAGATATCTCAAATGGATGAACTTTGGAACAATGGGGAAATAAAATAGTTTATTGTAACTCAGATCTAGGATTTCAAGCCTGTATAACTTTTCGTCGTCACGTGTCATAAATAACTCTATTGAATTTTTACTGAGATTCAAGTAGTTCACTTGATGCAGTTGAAAATCACAGATATGAGCCAAATTATTTTGGGCCAAGTTCAGTGTCTCTAATTGCTTTAGTGGTTCAAATGTTCCCTGTTCTATATCTCTGATCAGATTATTAGCCATGATAATGATCTTTAGTCCTTGGCATTCTTTGAACGTGTTGTGTGTGAGTGCCGTTATGCTGTTGCCAGTGAGGTCAAGGTGATCAAGGGTGAATTTGTTTCGGAGGTAGAGTTCCACCGCGGCGTCGTCCAAATTGTTCTGAGATATGTCCAAACTCCTCAGCCCACCGACGGTTTGGAGGGCTCTGCTGCTCCTGCCAACGTTGTTGTTTAGAGCATTTCTGGACAGATTCAGCGCTTCAAGTTGGGCCAGGTTTTTGAAAGCCCCTTCGGAGATGAGATCCAGCTGGTTGTAACTCAAGTCAAGCTGTTGCAGGTGTGGCAAACCAAGTGTGTGCAACTGTCTGATGAAGGTATTGGACAGATCCAATCTTCTTAGCTTCATATCCATTTCCAGAGGAGCAGAATGGAGGTGCTGCCTGTGCCAGGGCTGCCCCTATAACCGAACAGGAGAGACATTAACAGTGATAGAGTATGAAGTGAGGATCCTAGGCTCCTGAAACCAATAAAATCCATACATTCACAGACAGTATACGACGCAGGAGAAATGATCAGTGAAAATGACAAATTACACAGCGTTTTATGACAGAAATAACTGCAGTTGTCTGCCAGCGCCTACCTTGTCATGGTGATATAAAACTGAAATCCCATAGATGTCTTGGCCAAAGGACCACAGCAACAAGAACGTAAAGAGGATATGTCTGAGCATTATCGTTACCCCACAGTGGTTGGTTTTACTGTACTACTCCTGCTACTGTCTGGCTGAACATCCACACACACACACACACACACACATATCCACAGACACACACACACACACACACATATTTATAGATGTACACCATGAAAAAAAGAGAACGCCAATGAAAAAAACCCACAGCCGTGGACAACAGTCCTCATAAATGGCATGTTTACACAATAAACATGTTATCAGAGACATGTTAGGTTTTAGAAAGTACTTCAGGGTTGTTGGGAATAACCACATTTTTAATGCCGTTAATAACGCAGCAACTAGAATATTCAGTCATTTTAGTGAGTGCGTTTTGCCAAATTTCATGAACTAAACTGACAACAATATTGAATTACAAAGATAAGAAATAACAAAAAACAGTGTGCATGTTTTAGTTCCCGGTGAATTCTTAGCAATATGGAAACCCTTTAAAAGCAGACAAGAGGAACAGAGGAAGAAATAAACAGCGCGAGCAGAGGAGGAGTGGGATCACAAGGCGATGAAAGGAGACTGCTAAACAAACAACACAGTGACACGAGAACCTAGAGTTCCTAAAGCAGACGTAAGACATCACAGGCCCTCTCATACCAAATGTACCACTAACATGTAGCTGTGGCCAAATTGTTCCAAAAAACGAATTTAGTCCGAAAGATGGACGGCAAAGTCAGGAAGACGTTATCGAATTGACTTTTCCTGTTGCTGTCACTTGTTCCTGTATCAGTGAGGACCAGCCAGCCACCAGAGGCCCAGCTTCCCACCTCCATGCAACAATCAGCCACACCGCAGCAGGCGACCACAAGGGGTTGCGGTTCCATTTCCTGTGTGAACAGGCAAGGCACACTTAAGTGCAGCTTTAATAACAGACACTCTTAATAACAATAGCCCCGAGGGTATGAGATATGCCTGACCTCTTAAAACACAGGACTGTTAGTATTGGCCAACTGGCTGCGCCGATGACTGTAAAAATAAACACGCATCGTGCACTTTTGATGGCCTCGCTGCTAGATTAGATTTGAGCGTAATGCACACTTTTTCATCTCTCAACTGACCACCCTGCCCCCCCACCCCCCTT
>OMKP01001480.1:0-11211 GCA_900302375.1 Bathygadus melanobranchus
ATTCTGTTGGTGCACCTCCTGCTCGGCCGTGCTTGGGTGGCCAAACAAGCCGAGTGGCGCCAGCAGAGTGGATCTGAATGACCGCGACGAGGGTTTGTACAGGTGCTCAGTCGTGACCGAAAGCCTCACGCTCTGCTGGAAGAGCTGTAGGCACACTGTTCTGGGCCCGGGCGCACACACACACACGCACGCATGCACACACACACGCATGCACGCACACACACACACACACACCGGCAGCACACTCCGTCGGGGACGTGTCAGTGTGACCCCGGCTATGCTAACATTTTAGCGGAGTTAATGGGGCGCCTCCTGAAGCCACCAAGCATCGAAGGACGTTACGTATTCTGACACGAAGGCTCGGCCCGCCGGTGATGCCGGGGTTTAATTGTGTGTCTCGTTTTTGGCACATTGGCTTTGAGATGAATATGAGTTATTGGGAGAGGCAACTTGGCCAGAAGTCAGTAGAGATGTGTTGAGGTTGTTCGTCTAACCTGTCTTGTTCTGGATTCATGACGTTTCCCCATAGAGTCAAGGCCTGATTAAGCTTTCTCCAGCCATACGTGCACAGAGACAAGAGATACCAGCCACTGGATCTCCCCCACTGACTCCAGCTTCGATTGACAGGATGAAGAGCCAGCCACTTCCTCCCAGGGTCGAGACACACAGTCCTGATGGCTATCAGAGCTCAGAGGTCACTCATGCACCATGAACACACGTGGTCTGTTTGCAGTCTGATAGAGAACAAACAATGCACTGTACATTTTAAATGAAAGAGTTCTCCATCCTCCATCCATGGCTACATTGATCAGATCTCAGAGATCTTCCATGAAAGTATTTTGGCTAATAGTACTTAATAGTACTTGTACTGCATTTCCCTACAGTGCTGAACGAAGGCTTTGCTTGTCATTTGCGTACCCTATAATGATGATGATTATGCTTATTATTGCTGTTGACTAACAACATCAATGAAGAACAATCTCAAACAATCAAAGTAACCCAACAACCCTAAAATCTTAATATTTGATGTTAATATTTTTGGAATGAAGAAACAGTTCTGCTGAGGTTTTTCAATTGTGAATAACATTTATCTGAAGCGCTTCACATTGCCTCACATTCACCCATTCATACACCGACGGTGGTATCAACCATGCAAGGTAACAACCAGCTCGTCGGGAGCAGTTAGGGTTAGGTGTCTTGCTCAGGGACACCTCAACACTTACGTAGCTAAGGGGAGCCGGGGATCGAACCAGCAACCTTCCGGTTTCCAGACTACCGTCTCTACCTCCTGAGCTAGTACCGCCCTAAAATCACAGCCTTGGGAGATTTAAAATCAGCTAGCAGGAGTTAGCTGTATGTTGCGTGTTGTGTTCATCTGACATTGTTATTGTTTTGCTGCCTGTATGTTATACGTCACGCTAGACGCAGACGCTGTCATGTTACACATCACGCTTCTTTTGCTACCAGAACGGTTCAGTGTAAGAAGGGAAGCCACCGTTGTGACAGGTCTTCATCACAGCATTACTAATGATTGAAACCACTTTCTGGCCTGTCTTCCAAAATACACTTGAGAGGTACTCTCACACAGCTGCAACAGCATTGCAGAAGTACATTAGCAATGCATGAAGACAATCCAATTTAAGGAAGACTCTAGGACTACTAACTGATAAAAAAACTTTTACTGGATATTTAATTAGCATTGTAAAGTGAGTTCAAATCCATTGAAGAATCTACAGTGCACTCTGGGACAAAAATCTACATATGAAATGCCCAATATAATACTAAAATGATTTAATTTGTATTATTGCAAACCACAATAATTTATACTATAAAAAAATAGGATCTTGTTTGGAGTAAACATTATGAAGAACGTTCTGAAGGCTCTGTACTGTACGTGCTGTAGAGAGATGGTCCACCTCTCCTGACAAACAGAACAGCAGCAGATCAGTAGCCATGGGGGTCAGTGGCCCTGGCTTTCCACACGGGGGCGTGTGAACAAAAACAGAACGCAGAAACAAAATGGCCAAGGGTCATGATGGCCTGTAGGTGGCTGTTCGTAAGACATCCTACCCCATGGCAAATGGTCAGATCTGAGTGTGTTTGACAAATCTCCCGGGGTCAAAGCACTGTTCTTCTCACCTCCTAGCAGAGATGCGCCCAAGGGGGGTCCTGGCTACCCTGATATAATCGCTACAGCTGAGCATAATGAGCACATTTTTTGGGGGGGTGGGGGTGGGGGGTTTCTGCATGAAGTTGCAACTACAAAATATTATTTCTAAATATATTATAAAAAAAATGTTGTACCCCGAATGAAGACAGCTGACATTATTAAAAGGCTTGATAAAGGCTACATTAACATTAGCATAATGCTAACAGTGATATGACCACATTAGCTAGTGGACACTGGCATTGCATGGCTGTGTGTGCTACAAATAAACGTATACAATCTAAGAACGTCCACAAAACTAGTTGGTTCTATGAAGCTCAATTGGTATAGCTTCCATTACCACTGGGCCAACCCATGCTAAGAAATGTATACATTGTTGTTGCACAGTGTTTTAGAGAAGTGTCCACCGAATGGGATATTTTATTATTCTATCACTACTTACGTTATATTACAAAACATTTTGTTCAAAGATTCAGTTTGAGAATCCAATCGCTTTTCAGCGGAATATCAGTAGACCCTGATGATCCTCAGGGAACCTGAGAGCAGGGTCTGGCTGCTCCTCACGGTGTTTAGATCATAGTGCAGGAGCACTTTGTGCCTCAGCAGAGACGTGAATGCCTCCTTCAGATTACATGTATGATTTCAGATAAGCCACAGACTTTGTGGCGGCCCAGATTGCATGAGCCTCATTGAGATGCAGAACTAAATGGATGTCAAGTTGTGGTGTTATGATGTCTGATGGGAGCGTCAGTAATGGACACTTGCAGGCGTCTCTAATGGATTGATTTGCATGTCTGATCAAGCTGTATAGTGTGACATCTTTTTTCTTTTTCTCTGGGATTCTGATTACTCTCGGTAGTGAAATATTGACACTGTATTGTTTTAACTATAGGAGCTTTAGACCCTTTACTCCTTGCCGATATCCTATAGTCTTTTAACACATCTAAAAGCAATGTAGTCTCGCAGTTGTCTTAGTAAGATATAAATGTTCTTGAAATTCAGGAATGTTTAAGGAACAAGTCATTTTTATTATATATATACTTCAATTAGGTGGCTTAAGCACCTACACCTGTGAGTTGTGAGGCATCCTGGGATTTCTTTTTTTTTCAGCTTATTTTTCTTCTTCGAGGTGCACGGCCATCAGCTTTGTCACAACAAAACACTTTGATGAAAACAAAGTATTTGCTATTCCCATTGCAAAGTGATGGAATACGATTGTGTAAGTGAGAGGTAAAGTACGTCTGGCTGTGCGCTGCGTGTGGCGCGGAGCGTTCTGTGTGTTTACTCAAACACAATTCAGTTTGACAGTCACAACAGTGTTTACCGGACGACTTCCTCCAACCATGACAGCGCTCCATTACCTCTCACGTGCACCACCTTCCAGACTTTAGCGAGCGCTTCAGCCATCTTCAAAAAGCCTGTTTGTCCTGTTTGTGTTCTTTCCATTTTTGGTTAAATGTTGGGAGAATATTGTCAGGATGGAACCACACACTTCGTACGTTTGTCATGGAGTACACAATACAAATGTGCGATGAACTCATGGCCAGAAAGTCTCACACTAACACACCTGGGTCACCAACATGACATCAACAATGGCAATTATGTTCATAGTTAATACAGAGTAAACAGGTCATGTCACCCAGTAATCACTCAATCAATCAATTGTGATCAATGTTGACTTTATTTCTGAGCTGTGCTTTTCCTCCCTCTCTATGCTTGAGTGCAAATACTTTTTAATTGTGTCACCCAAGTCATGTTTTTCATGAGCAACATTGAATAAAAAAACACCACTACAACATGTGGGGAAAATATTTATTGGTAAGAATTGAAAATGGGAAGAGTAGAGCCGGCCGGCCAGCAGGTCTTTACTGAGCAGAAGCTGTCAAACAGGGATTAGGGCTCCACAAAAGGGAGCAGATTACATACTTTGGACGACAGGATTTCATTTTTAATCCACTGCAAATGAGAGAAGTAAATGTACAACCACCAGTGGAAGGCCTAACTATACTTTAAGAGATTATCTTAAAAGCATGAAACCTGATTTATTTTTTAAGATAATTGAGAGTGTAGTTTGGAAACTAAGTATACTGGTGTTGAGAAAGGGGTAATGTTGGACAAAAATATGCTATCCTCAATGAAGGTTTTGTAGTTAAGACAAGAGTTGAGAGTTGTTAAGACAGAGAGCAGAAGAGAGAACATAAACCGCCTCCCTTCCTACGTTCCACCGACATTCGGAAGTGTTGCATTTGCACATGATAATGCTGTGTGCGTGATTGACAGGCAAGATACAGTCCCAGAACCAACCAGGTAAGAGACACACAAAGAGGTCAGAGAAATAGTCTCATAGAGGCAGGCGCAGACAACCAGAACAGAAATTCTCCAAGAGCATTTCACTCACTAATAGCTGTTGAGTGGCTGTAGCATTTCTGACTAATAAAACACAAATGATAGCTCTAAATCACCACCTAATAAACAATGATTTGCAGTTATAGGTAGCAAGTGACACATTTCTGTGATTTCAATTAAACAATTACAAGATAGAAGATGTTAGTGTTAGATGTTAATGTATTAAATTTTTGCTTGAGGATCTTCTGACAGTGGCTACATTGCCTTCATGTGTTACGAGATCAAGAGATAAGACATAATTATATTGTGTTTTCATAATTCAAAGTATGCGTCTTGAGAGTTTCAAGGTTCTCCTTTGACAGAGACAACAGACCTCTTGATGCAACTCGTTCCTGACCTTCTAAATCCCATCCTTCTCTCTCGTCGATCTGCCACTGTTTATTTTTTTCTGTTAATTTGAATGCATAGTTTGGCGTTGCCATGGCATCCACTACTTGACAATACTGGGTTGATGAATATGTTTATCAATTGATCCTCATAGTCCATTTATCTTTGTGAACCTCAAATACATTCATGGCCAGCACTGAACATAGGGTTAGGATTAGGGTTAGGGTTAGGGTTTAGGGTTAGGGTTAGGGTTAGGGTTATGACCTCACATGGGCCGAGAACAGACAGTGATGCGCAGCCTTGTAATAACGTATCCGAGTCTGTGAAGTTCCTATAACGAGCGCAACATCTTCACAGAATACATGACGTAATGTTTAGCAAAACAATGACTGCACGCACTTCCAAATACTAGAGAAACCGGAATGACAAGGTGCTGTACACATCAGACAAGCCAGCGCCACTTCACAGAACGTTGCTCTGTCCATTTGATATGCAAACCTTGCAATAAACCGGATTCTTCGCCACCTTCCTGTGTCCTTGCTGTTTTGGAAGCCCTTTAAGAAGTCACTTAGGTGGCGTGTGGAGCATGTTTGCTACACTGATGATTTCACTAATTCAAGTATAAGTCGGTGTGCCTGATTGAAAACGTTAATGAAACAATTCACTTAATGTCACTTCAGCATTTCATCAATACAATACATCATTGTACCTACATTTGGACTTACATATGGGATAACTATGGTTACGTTTTTTACCTGTTGTGTTAGTTACGTGGCCAGACTAAGAACCCTCTGTTGAACTTTGACCTGGCCAGTAGCAGAGTTCCTAATGAACTACAAATTGGAAAACCCCTCGATGTCCTCTGTACCACCTGGAGATCTGGCAGGCTTGCAAGGTTCCTCAGCACTGGGACAGCAGGCCCAGTCCCCATGCTCTCGGACATACAGCTCTAGTCGTTATAATGATGGAGCTGATGTTAGAGTTTGCACAAGCCACATCATTGGAGACTCAATTGGCTTAAAGTTAGGAACTGTAGTTCTAATTTAGAGTTGGACAGCTTTGATGGATAGACAGAGCACACAGCTCAGCGACTCCCCAGGCCAGTGATCAGAACAATCAGCAGTCATCTTAATAGACAGCAAGTGGGAATGGGAGTCATTCCAGGGATTCAAAAGGTCATGGAGTAGACAACGCATCCCAACACCACTAGCTACCATTTGAGCTGTACGGGTCTGCCTGTCTCTTTCGCTTGCTCTCTCTCTCTCCTTCAAAAACCACTTACTGAGGAGGGCAACACAATCCTCATTTGTCTGGTCATACCGTGAAGGTACCTTCAGTGATATACCTTCAGTTTGGCAAGAGCCATACTGAGTGCAGTGATACACTAGTGATGTCCTCATGTATTATTACAGCAGTGTTTCCCAACCCAAAGCAAAATCTGACAAACAGCAGCTCCTGTGCAGTTGACAATAAGCATAGTTTTCTGAATCATTCATAGGGTTTGCCTGGTAAACTGCCTGTACTACGATTAATTCTGCTGAGAAACTGGAATAAAACAATTTACATTATTATACATTTTCATCAATACTAGGTCAAAAATCATCCCACCATTCTATTCAATGGCTCTATTAGCTGCTTGAAGGGACTTTTGCTTGCAAATGAAACTACGGAATCAGAGACTGTGTTTCACGTTCAATGTTAGCATACCAGTTAGCCTTATGTATCTGAAATTGTGCTGCTGAATGTATCTTGAAGGAATGATTATGATGTTCGTCAACGACGTGCGTCTTCATGAGACCTCACAGCAACACTGCAACAACCACAACAACATATATGGTTTAAATACCGACGTGGAAAACATCCCCACTTCTCGGAAATGTACTTCATGACACAAAGCAGCTTTCATGTATTGACACGTTTCCCCCTCTGCAGAGCATAACATGATGTCCTTTAACGTCACTGTAATTTTCTCTCAGAATTGAGTAAACATGCTTACAACCTTTACTTTTAACGCATCAGAAACAACAATACTCAAGATACGGGCCTGCAACATACAAAGTTGTTGATGACATTACTGGTGGTTCCATGAAATGTTTAGACTTCATGACTTAGATCTTGTATATTATATAGTATAGCATAGTATATTATACAGTATGTACATCCATTGCTGAAGACAGTGTGATTAATGATTAATATTCAATAGCATGGTCCCTTATTTGACTCATATGAGACCATAGCAACAGCCTGTCTATCCCCTTCCATCATTTTGAAAAATGGTGATGGGGTGAGCTAGTGAATGATGCGTTGAATGAAACCGACACGATGGGGAGAGAATATTCATGATGTTATGAATATTCATAGTTCAGCATTTTTGTTCAGGATTTCAACTTCCTTCAATGGTTAAACAGGCTGGTTGGTCTGAATATACCCATACGCAGTGAATCTGACTGAATGTGTTTCATTGGTCATGTGGAACACATATGGCACCTGCCTGTCCATCCAAGGATACAGCCCTGACAACAGAATGGTCACACACAGAGACGGATGCAGAGCCTAATGGCACATTAGGCCTTGGCTGCGGTGTTGGCAATGAAGAGGCTTTTGACCTGTCCATGAGTAAATGGCAAAAGGCGCAGAGGACACAGCATTAGAGCAAAGTGCCTGAAGGAGGGCTGGTGGAAAATGCAAGGTTAATTCATGTTCAGCTCATATTATACAGATGCACAGTACAAAGTACAATGAGATGCAACCGGATTAAAAATTCTGAACAAAATGAATCACTTGCCTGTTTTTTTTGCCAGGACTGAATTCATTACCATCGGAAGTTGTGGGAACAACCATTTTAGGTTTGCAGTGTAAGCTCCACATATGCATCTTCAAAAAATGGGTTTCTATGAAAGCTAAAATATTCTATTTCAATTGTAAAATGGCAACTGTAATTTGTCTTGGCTTACTTTTCTGAGTAATTAATGTACTTTTGGAAGATCCTAACAACTTTAACTGTTTATGTCATTTTATATACAGTAACTTATGATAAGTCAATATGTATGTCTATGACCAATTCATAATCTATATATAAATTAGATATGTTGGACATGTGCATTTTCTGAAGAAAATGCGTGTGGTTGCATGAGCCAACTCGTTGTATGCACAATTTTCGGTGAGCAAAAGTTTCAAGGTATCGAAAAATTGTACCTCAGGGTCCATGAGGCAAAAGTTTCAGCGTGTCAAATGCGTTTCAGAAAATTGTGTTAAACGGAGCAGGGAGGGTGTGGCCATTTAGGTTTGACTGCAGATGATAGCGCCCCCCTGTGGTCAAAGCGGTACCAAACTTTTTGGAGACCTGCTCACTTCCGGTTTGCATATGTATATACATATTATATATACATATGCTAACATATATATACACATTATATAAACATGTTAGCGCCCAGATGTTCACATTCTGAGTTTAGCGTTTTGGCCCCGACTTTCCATTATAAAAAAGAACAAAAATATGAATATAAAAAAGTATGCAATATTTTTATTAGAAGTAATAGCACACTGCACTGATATATTGCCCATTTTTTGCAATTGGTTTGGTTTTGATAGGTCATTACATTTACATTTAGGGCAGTTGGCAGACGTTTTACAGTGTTCACACTGTCATGGCTTTTTAATTGATGTCTGTGAGCATCTCTAATGCCTGCTAGTTATCATTCTCAACTAGTAATTAAACCTTCTGTTACTAGTAATTAACCTCGATCCGTGTCCCAAACAATGCCATTGTTGGGCCTGGAAAGTCCTTGAAAGGTCCTTGAATTTGATGTAGCTGCTCTTATTATGTAATAGAATGGGCATTCATATCTGTGGAGAGAATAGCTGCTTCCTAATGAAGAGAGAGACTGGGTAGTTGTACTGTATTTAACAGACATGTTGATAAGGCTGCCGTTATGACAACTAGTCATAACATGGATGAGTGTTCCACTCCAAGACGACATCGTCGTCATGCTGAAATGGGATTTTATTTGTCTTCAATTAACTGGTGCAGGAAACACTTTATTCTCTGTCTTGCAAAAATAAACATGATGATTGAAAACCCTGTTGACCCACCTTGTTTGGAAGAGGTGATGGGCTTCCACATTGCTATGCCTGGAGCATACCACAACTAGAAAGTTACCCTAACCCTAACCCTTCATTTAACAGCACATAAATCACAAAAATACACACAGGACTCTCACCGTTCTTCACTTAGGCTCGATGGTTGGAGACAATACAGAGGAAACATCTTATGATAACTGAGTTTACTCTGATAATACAATATAATATAATAGCAGAGTAAGTGAACCTGAGGTCAGTCTGCAGAGTGAACACGAAAGCAAAACTTGTATTTTGTTTCTCTGAAGTTTGAGCTCCTCCTTAAAGGGGAGGCTTCTCCTGATTGGCTCTTGTGAGCTGTCGCTCTCTGACTTGTCCAATGGGTGTTTTTGGAGGAGCCCCTTCTGGCTACTATCAACTCTCACCAGGCACGGTGTGCCTCCTGGTATGTGGATGAAGTAGTTTCTATGTCCACTTGTTGAACAACCTCTAGATTGACATAAACACATCCAGACATCGGGTATGGCCCAGCTGAATCCTCACACCACATGGCGATATATAGTTGGCATGCAAGGCAATATATTCCACAGAGCACTGGCACACAAAACACCCACACATTCACGAGGTGCTTAAAACCACAGAGCCTCGACAGAACAACAAAAAGTAGGTCAATTGTCTGAAAAAGTAGTTGGCCTTTGAAAACCGGTTGTAATTATGATTCACGAAACACAAAAGTGAAAATTGTGTTAGTGTTTTCTATCTGAGTAAAATGAATCACTTTCATTTAATTTATTTGCTCTGATTAAATATTTAGCTGCCATAGAATTGAAGCATTATTATTTTTTTCATTATTTTTATAGACTGCAATTATTTGTAAATGTATACTCAAGGCGCAGAGGGTTGATGCGCGCTGCCACTTTGCAGATGACATTTACTGAACTTGAATGCATGTTGGACCATTTAACTACAGAATAGCCTGGTTAAATGTACTATTGTATTGTACAATACAATAACCACATTGTCTACATCCACATATTAGCATAACTGAGTTTAAAATGACTTTTTAACCGCACTTACTGAATATGAAACAACTGCCGGGGGCTTGTTGAATGGCTCAATAATGATTGGGACCGATCAGGACAGCCAACATTTAGTGAGAGTGTCTGCCTATGGGTTGTGCCATAGGCATGCATGATAGAAGGCCTCTGCAGAACACACTGCTGGATGGACTGCTATGTGTCTATGGCCCTGTTTCCACAACACAAAAATGTGTATTCTGAATTTCAAATAGATCGATTCAAAACCTCATCTGTTTACACGAAAGGCACAACACACTTACAACCGTCTGTTTAGATGTAGGCACACGCACATAGGCTACAGGCATGAGATCATGTCTAGATGATGACCTGTTGCGAGTCAGTCTAGATTGTGAATGTTGCGTACGCTACCTCTGGAGATGGTTTTGACAGCGGTTGTCTCAAGCAACCGTTCTGTCTGGTTAGGCGGTGGAAAACATCTCTCTTTGCGTTGCATCACAACCTCACGAACGTTTTCAATTTGCGATGTGAAGAGAGGTTCCAAATGTTCGTGTAAACAAGGTCTATGTGTTAAAGTCAGTCTGAGGTCACATTTATACATATTGTGATGTAGTCACTGCTTTCGCTATGTTTTTGCCTTTGGAAATGAGAAAAATGATTCTATTACATTGTATAATTGTTGCTGTCAATCAAAGATGTGATTACATACTGTTTTATTGGGATCCACATCTTCTAATTATAACAATAATATGAAAATGCATTATGTTTCTGCGGCTCAAAGACTTGTATCTTCATGCATGTATTTTACAAAAACATGTTGTAGGTCTAGTTTATTAAATGGATTAATTCAATATGAAGAAAAGTATTGTGTTTTTCAGCTGCTGTAGATCTGATTTGGTATAGCTATGTAAAATGAAAGCTGCTAGTTTGCTGTTAACCTTCACCCAGTCAATGAACGCCCTCTTCATTACTAAGACTTTGCTTCCACAAGCCATCATTGCTTATTCATCATACGGGCTACAAATTGGCTTTAATCATTAAAGGTTTGCAGCACTCTGTAAATAATTATATAACATGAGTGTGTTCGTGTGTGTGCACGCGTGTTCAATACATCCCACATAGCAAAATGTCAATTAAATGCCATGCCCACTGGATTTGAAGGAAAGTCAGTTTCCTGCAGATTAGCATGACCCCCCC
>OMKP01001503.1:0-10726 GCA_900302375.1 Bathygadus melanobranchus
GCTGACAATCAAGAGCAGTGAATGAAGGGATGGGAAATTTTAAAACCTTTTTTGGCCCGCAAGCAGATACAAGTACAGAGAGGGAGTGAACTGGTAGTTCTATCCAGTTTCATTGAGTGAACACATACACACATACACACGTACAAGGCAGGTGATGCTGTTGTAACGATTAGATCTCATGTAATCGAATGCAATTCGTTGGATTGCAGAAGGACAGATTGCAATGCACAAATGTACCTGAAGGAAATGATGACTCGGCATTGGTGAATTGAAACTATTGTTGTTGTGAAGGAAGTCCTCTAATAACATGTTCAAATTGAAATTCTTGTTATACTTCCTAATGAACATCGCAAACAAGATCAACGTGGATGAATTGGCGCATTACGAGCGATCGATGCCTGCGCTGAAACACCGGTTATCTTCGGTTATCTTTGCTTGTGTGTCCATGGCAAGGCCCAGGGTCATCCATTTCACTGTCTCCTTGTCCCCCCCACCCCCCACCTCTCCTCCTCTCCAGGCTCCAACAGCGTTTTCGGCCCCAAAGATGGCCCCGGGAGCCTAGCCGGCTTCGGCAGCCCGCACCACGACACCTGGAACCGGCTGCACCGCACGCCGCCCTCCTTCCCCACGCCGCCACAGTGGCCCAAGGCCGCCGACGGCGAGCGCAGCAGCTCGGCCAACAGCCACGAGCGCGAGAGAGAGAGGGAGCGGGAGAGAGAGCGGGAGAGGGAGAAGAGGGACTCGTCGGTCGGGAAGGAGGAGAAGGACAAAGACAGGTGGGTTGGTGCGAATCGAATGATTGTTTTTATTGCCCGGTTGTCTTTTGATTTCACTGAAGGCCTCTCTTGGAAGGCTCACGGTGCTTCTCCATCATAGTAGTCTAAATCATCAAAGTCTGACTGCAACGTTGTCTGTTTGTAGTACACTGTAACAGCATTTCATTTGCAATAGAAACCAACCAACTATTACTGCTGGTAATTATATGTATTACCTAATCAGGGTTTCTAGGTTGAAAACTATTTTTAAGGAATTGCTGATGACTGTAGGGCACATAGTCTCTAGATTTTCAGGGCAGTGTTAGTTCAAAGCAAGACTTGATTAAACCCAGTGGAGCCAAACGCACATAATGAAGTGAGGTATGTGCTAACATACTTGACATATAATATGATCTTTGTCATTAGCATTGTTCAAACATAGAATTCATTATCACTTTAATACGTAACATGATGTAACTAATATGATTCTTTTTTGGTCCTTGCAGAGATTCTGTGGACCGCAACCGCCACTCCAACCGGTCATCTCCCGCCTCGGCACCTGTCAGCTACCAGATCAGCAACCTGATCCGCTCCACCAGCCAGAACTCCAGCGACCAGGGCCGGCACCACAGTGGCAGCGTGGACAGAGTCCGCGAGGCTGAGAAGGAGCTGCTAGAGCGCCACCGCGAGGCCTCCATGATGGCCGACGTCAAGGTGAAGGAGAGCCGCTCGCCGGGCAAGGAGGCCATGGAGAGAAGAGCGTCGGAGGACTCCATCAAAGGGTCGCACCGCTCACCCTCGCCCTACTCTAAGGGCCTCATGGGCGAGCAGGGGGTGAAGATGGCGGGCGGCCCACCGCCGACGTTGAAGGACGGTGATCGCAAGGAGCCGCCATCCATGGACCTCCTCCACAAGGTGAAGAATGACATGAAGATCAAAGAGGAGAGGAAGGAGGAGCAGGAGGTGATGGTGGTGAGCTCTGAGCCTGCCCCCCACCCACCGGTCCAAGCGCCCCCCGTCCCCATGTCTCAGGTGGGACACCCTCACCACCACCACCCCCCTCTCCCGCAGCAGCATCACATGCAGTCGCCTCGCGGAGAGATCCCCGGGATGCATGGGGTCCCCATGGCCCACTCGCTACCCCTCTCCATGAGCGCCATGCACCAGATGGGCAGCCTCAACGTGCTGGACCGCGCTCGCATGGCTCCCTTCATGGGAGTCAGCCCTCTGGCGGCCGGCCGGGAGCGTCTCCAGGCGCACCAGGCCTTCCCCTGGGACCCCCTGCGGGAGGCGTACCGCAGCCTGGATCTGCAGCGCCGCATGGACTTCCAGCTGCGGGCCGAGCAGAGCCACCGCTTCCCCAGCATGTATGAGCAGGAGAGGGCATACCGCGAGCGTGAGGCCCACGACTACTCCCACCATGAGCACCTGTTGGAGGTACGGCGCGAGCACGAGAGGATGCGGCAGCAAGTGGAGGAGCGCGAGCGCATCCACCTGCGGGAGGAGCTGGACCGTGCCCGGCTCCACCAGCTGCACCAGTCCCCCATGGAGGGCCACCTGCCCCACATGCCCCCCTTTATGCCCCACCTGGGCGGGATGCCCTACCCCAGACTCAGCCCCTCCACGGGACACAACGGCCTGCTCAACAGAACGCCCCCCACGGCCGCGCTCAGCGCCCCACCTCCTCTTGTGCCCGCGGGCAGCACCAGGCCGGCCTCGCCCAGGCGGACTACGCCCCTAACCTCCACCACCCAGGACCCGCGGGACTACTCGCCGTCCCGCAACCCCAAAGAGGTGGAGGCCCGGTAGCTTCCCTGGGACGGACACAGAGGACTCGGATGCCTTCGTGAGCCTAAATGCCTCCAGTTTGGAATCTTATGGTGAACAAAACATGCTGCCTTTTCACCAGAGAACAGCAAATTTGGAATCCTTGATGAAATGGTATGAATGTACAATGTAGAAGTTACCTATGTGGGTCTGATTAAGCACATACCATGACTCTTTTCAATGGACTGAATCGAATTACGTCGGCAGAAAGAAACGCAGCGACGAGTACGTTTATAGCCGACTTAAATATTTGATAATTATTAATATATTAATCTGATACCTTTTTTTCGGCTAAGTGCGAAAAGAGAGGTCCTCACATGGGTTTGTACATTTTCCTATCCTTGTTCCATGTATAGGTATCACTTTGATGACATGTATGTAATTTGTGCTCCAGTGACTAGGTTTTGTTTGTTTTTCTCCGGTATTTATCCCAGTTGATGGTGAGACATATCTATTATGGCCCACGGAAAGGACTGGATGTTTTTTTTTTTTTTTTGTTTGCGCCTTCTCAACAGTAATTTAACCTTGCTACCAAGATATCCTCAACAATGCCAATGTACACCGTTACATTACGATTTTGTTTTCTTGATTTGTTTTGCCTTCGAGATATGCAGATGCAGATATATTATGAGGTCTTCGTTCAGTCTCTGTAAAGCAAACTTGTGTAAATAACCTGTTGGTATCTCCTCGCTGCAAAAATGGCCATGTAAATTTATTAGCCTTTTTAAAGTATTTCTAGAAAAAGAAAACTCAAATCAAACATGAAAGACACTTCCCTGTTGAAAACCATGGTAACGGACAAGCCTGGTCGTTGTCATGGAAACATGGTGAAGGAGTGTCCTACGGGGGCCTGGAAGGATCATCTGCAATCTATGCAAAGCGACGCAAGGCACCCTAAGGGTAGAACACCTGGATATTACGATGAATGTTGGTGACAATTAAAGGATCTTGGATCAACATTGGTTTCTATTTGCCATTGGAAATACATGGAGTTGTAAACCGAGAAGTTTTCCAAGTCACAAAGTGGACCAGGAGCGCAAAGCCTCACGCAGGACGGAAGAACACTTTGAGTGGGCCGCAATAGGACTTTGTCTGTCAACCTTGTGGTGTGGTGCAGTTGTTTTTCTTAGACTCTTGTATACAAAACCAGTAGAGTTTTAGGCGTGCAAAAATGAAAAATGAACATTCATGGTTTAAAAATGTAAGGAATAAAGTTCGGACCTAATGTCTGACATGCTGTTCGCTAGTCTTTTACTCCTGCTGCTGCTGCTGCCGCTGCCGCCAAGCAGCACCTCGTGAGATTTATGTGGCCGAAACCTTCTGAGCGATATGTTGATTTAGAAATAACGTAAAAGTCGCTGGAGGAGACAGAGCTTTATGGGTTTGCCGATAGTGCTTTGGCCTCGCCCTGCCAGCGTTACTGTATTTGCTCATTTCGTATAAAGCTATTACTTTAAAATTATGGAAGCAGCAGTCTTGGCCTGCTGGAGTGGAGCCCCAAACCCTTTCAGATCGTTGAACCTTAATCTGTCATACATGGGCCGCCGAGCTCTCCAGAGGCGATTGATGAGATTGGGGAAAGCAATAGAGGGTGGGACTAATAGGACATTGATTTTGTAAGAAAGCAGGTTTTGAGTGTTTGTGTTGCAGGTAACCGTTATTGACCGGCAGCCCGGCGGCATATTGACCCGTGGTCTGGACTCATTAAGTGGAGCAACGGTGGGGAGGAAGGATATCGGACGGTGGAGGTGGAGGAGGTTCCTCTCCTTCTTCCAACTCTTACTCTCCTCTCTTTATGCCAGAACTCATCTGTTTCACTAATGAGACTGGACGGCACTTAGGGAGTGGGTCGGGGAGGAGGGGGACCCAGGTGCCCCGTGCGGCTTTATTGACGAGGTCTCTCCTCACTGCCTGCCCAGAGATGGCCAATTCATTCTGATAATGCCCCTGACTCTCCATCTAGCCGCTGAGAGCCTCTGAGCCTGGCCAATCCTGTCCCAGGGCATCAGGCCGTAATGACGGCGTGGATCAAACCAAGGCCAGGGCATTAGGAGATGTTATTGAAAATCAATGGCGCTCCTCTGTCTCACACACTCTCCGGCAACGTTTTTCAAAAGGCCCACTGGAAAAGACTGCCTGTCAGAATGGACCTGGTGCACTGGGAAGACTTAAATCACTATCACTTTCAATTTAGGCGGCCGGTAATTGAACCAGATATTCCTCGACGGGTAGCATCTGTCAGTGGCAGGCCCCACTTTAGAGCTGTGTGCTTTTATTCCTAATCATCTAGTCAACAGTAGGTACTTAACCCCTGTTCTCATTATTGTACATCCATTTTTTTCCCGAAACTATTATTTGCCTGGCAACATTTATATATATATTAAAAAAAAAAAGACACTTTAAATTTCACTGGCTCCGATGCTTTGTCCTACACGCTCTCCTTTTTATGGCTGAGTGTGGAACAGCCCTCTGGAGATGAAAAGCACCATCAATTTCACTCATTGCCTGGCAAGGTCAATTTATTTCAGCACACAGTCCATCATCAGATGGGAATCAATTGACACGTAGCCTGGTATATCCAGCCCAAGGCAGGTTATTACAACAGCTAAAAAGGCTGGCTCGTCTCCACAGTATAATTCTTAATTTTTGTCAGGGGGTTTTGTGTGCAGGATTATGTATGGCTGGTGCATAATATGCTATATACTGCGATGGTGGTATGGTAGCTGTTTATAGTAGCATGATTATATATAGCTGTGATACATAATTGTCTTTACACCTCTCTCACTGGCGTAAATCACAATTAATAGGATATGGCAGTATCTGAGGGGGGACATTGTTTTTGGTGCTTGGCTAATCCCCTTGCATTTATCTGTAAGAAACCTCAATGCTGAGGGGTTTTGGGATTGAATTTTCATGGTCTAAAGTACCTCCAGAAAGCGGTTGGCACAGAGCTCACCCCAGAATCGGGGAACAGTGGAACAGGCCTCAGGGGCCTTTATGGTGCACAATGGCAGCTAATAACACAGTGCCAAGCTAATAAGATGGGCAAGGAATGAATGGCTCAGTCCGAGCAGCTTTTCTCTCTCTCTCTCGCTCGCTCACTCGCTTGGTCTCTCTTTTCCCCCGCTGATAAAACATGTATGAAAGCATTTTTGAGCTGCTGTGCACCAATCCCCAGACTTCACTCCCCCTCCCCACCCCCGCCCCTCCCAGCGAGAGCTAATGCATTAGTTCCCATATGAAGGCTGTGTTGAAATGGAGATTGGTAATGAGACGCGAGACCCCCGCCATGATCACATTTGAATGGCCGGGACTCCATTGGGAACATGTGATTTAGAAGACTGAGGGGTATTTTCGTTCTCAGTTAAAAACCCATTTCTTTGCGGGCTTACCAAACCTTGACAACTAACGATCTCCATCGCTAAGCTACGGGCCAAACAGTCACCGAACAGTACAAAGTCCTTAGTACCCTTTGTCGGCGTAGCTCTCTGTCGTAATGTTCAACTGAGAATAGGTGTTTTCCAGCACCTAAAAAGGCAGGCATTGGACATCCTTCCATTTTGTATGCCATCTTTTTTTAGCCTTAAATGTCAACAGAGCGACAGCTAACAAAGAGCAGACCAGTCGCCAGCTAAGGAGCTAGCTTAGAAACAGCCAGAGCAGTGTGGATTCCAAGGTGCTGTCTAATGTCTTTGCACCTTTAGGACCTACAGCATACAAGCGTTTCCCCCGCATGTTCTCACCCTGCCACAAGTCCTTTGCAGAGAGATAGTAGACTTACCGTCTGGAAGAATTATTATAAACCAACCCCGGTTCAAAACAGCAGAACTTTGGCGCATTAAAACACAGATGGAAGCGGGGAGGAGACGAAGAACAGGGAGAAGATGGAGGAGATCCATCAGAGCCACTCGCCAAAATGTGTTTTCCACTTCCATTCCATTTTGGGGATTTTTCCGCTGTTTAGTGGAACCTCACCGTGGCCCACACTGGCTGTATTATGTACACAAGTCATAAAAATCCAATAACATTTATGCAGCTGGGTACTTCTGGCAGAGGTGGTCCTCTCACTCAGTGGCCTGTGCACCACCATGCCACCCTCCCGGATTTGTGCTGTGCACTCTGGGTACCAGACAAGAGAAGACTCGGAGGGCGGGGTGGATGGAGGGGAAAAGGAAGCTCAAATGCGTAGAACGAGCTAGAAAATAAATAAAATATCTTAAGGCGGGTGGAAGCCGTGCATCTCTTGTCCAAATTGGCACAAGCCGCTGATGATTAGCCGCTGAGACGATAATCAAAAGTGGCTCAGTGTTTTTGAAGGGGCGGCGAGAGGCTCGGCCAGCTGGTGACAACATGGCTTGTGTGCATGGGCCAAGACTGAAGTTTATTTGAACGTGGATCTCGTCGTGACCGCATTTTCTCCAGAGCTCAGTTAGCGGAGTGTTCCTTGGCTCATAGCAGGGATCGCCTCAGCGCTGCTTGGCAGCGGGCGAGGCGGAAGTTCTTCCAAAACCACGGAATGAGAATTACGATTTAGTCCATCCCCTCTGGTGGTGGCGGTGTGAGTGGATATTCATAAGCGTTTATTCAGTTTGAAGCTGGCAAAAATGCGGCACCTCGTTCTTGGCACCTGTGTGCGAAAGTTTTCTTTCCAGCGAGGAATCATTAAAAGCACAGGGGCTGCTTTAACAGTGTAGGCACCTCATAATGCGTCTCAAAATAAAGCATTCCACATTTCCACATAAAAAAAACAAACCGGCCCAAAGCTTCATAAACAGAAGTGACTTGTTTCACCTCAAATCTAATAAATACAAAACCAACTTCACACCACATGCCAACCCTTTGTGGAAAGTTACTAATTATTGTGAGCAATAGCACAGAAACTTACTACATGATGGGTTATTTTAACTGTAATAAAATCCTGTTTTTCCAGAACAGATATTTAAATGAGTACCCAGATATAGGTTGGTAATGCACAGGGCAAATACAGGGGCCTTCGTCAAACAAATGCCAGAATGTGTCAATGAATGAATGAATCTTCACAAATCTTAGAATACACAGGAAACATCTAAAAGAGGGCCATTTAGCTCCTATGTTGACAGAAACCCAAATGTGAGCTAACCATTTAAAGCGTTTTCTGTGTGGTTGAATATTTAGCTTCCATCTGTACATGTATAAATATCTAATGTCGGAGAGGGTAAAAATGTTTACATTTCAACATCAAAATACTAATTCATGAAACAAACTCTGTGGACTCACTGTCCTCCCATTTCCACAATATCACTTTAAATATAGTGAACAGACTAATGTGATCTATATATATTATATATCATTTGTGTTGCATCAGAATTGGGAGGCTGTTTGTGCTAATGGAATTCTGGCCACTGGTCATCCATTTATTTAAACAGCTAATAGTTTCACTCACTACTCCTTAGTACAACAATGGACTATCAGGAGCAATCACTGTCAATTAATGTTTGATTAGCTCCATTTGCTGTTTTCGCATGGGCTGATATATTACATCATTAAACACGTATCGTAAGCCCTCACTGTGAACACATAACTATAGAAACCAGTGGTGGGAGTTTATAAGACCAAAGCCCCTTTTATAGAGATCCCGCAATATTGCCATAAAGAAGATCCATCATTATGCTGGCAAAAAAGCCGGCATAATGCGCCTGTGTGTGTGCTTTTACGTAGCATGCTGGTGTTCTGGAAACAGAGGCGTGAGGTGGCGTAACACAACAGCATCAGCGTCTAGTGTGATGTTGTAACGTACGTAGTAAATGGACTGCATTTATATAGCACTTTTATCCAAAGCGCTTAACGTTGCCTCACATTCATACACCGACGGCGGTGTCAACCATGCAAGGCAACAACCAGCTGGTCGGGAGCAGTTAGGGTTAGGTGTCTTGCTCTGGGACACCTCGACAATTAGCTAGGGGGAGCCGGGGATGGAACCAGCAACCTTCCCTTTGCCAGACAACCGCTCTACCTCCTGAGCTAGTCGCCCCCCCTACGTGTCGGGCATTGCTTTCTACACAATAATGGTGGTCCTTTTTTGCAGATCAGAAATACATTGGAGGAGAAATTGAATACATTTGCACACGACATGCCATCAAAACGTCACACCTCTGTCCCGGCATGCCGGTTCACCCTTTTTACACAGACGTCCATCCGGCTTTGTTACTACCTCCGCTGCCGGCTTAAAGGCGGAACAAATATGACATATGACCCCCCATTCCTTGTTTGTACCTTTTACACAGAAGGGCAGGCGGAAAGCCACAACATTCCCGCATTGAAAAGGCTGTGGGCTGCAGATAGTTCTGCTTATGTCTCTAGTTATGTATCTTTGGCCAACCAATCTTTACTGGCTGAAGCCACATTCCACCCTAGGCTCTTCTTGGCCTGACTAACCTACCTCCTTGGCCTCTCTGGGAATCGGCAGGCCAGTAAACGCACTCTTAAAAGGCTCTCTTATCTGCTATCTGGGCAGAAGTTGCATGAGACGAGATAACGATCCCTTACCGTATCTCGCTCTGTTGGTTAATGTCACAGCTTAAGGGGCTTAAGGGGTTTGCAGATTACTCAGTGCAGGCCCTCTGGAGGTCTTGGAGAGCATTCAAAACCCTATCCCTGGCCCCGCAGATGTTTTGCTGTGTGCACGCATGAGCATACTGGCCGCCTCATGTTCGCCTGTGTCAAATCAAATGGCAGCAAGACAACACAGTAGCTGGTGGCCACGATTATGCACAATGAGAATCCTGGGGTGCATATATCTCATCAGACACACCGCCAAATGGACCAGAACACGGCAACAACAACAAACCCGCATGAAGGATACTAAAGCCCAACAGTGTTGTATTGTACGTGTCGGCTTGGGAGTAATTGGTATTATTTTGTTACTGGTTACAACAGAGCTCTAATCAATGATGTATTTGGTCACCAATTTGTTAGCTTTTTAAGCTTATCAAGCTAGGAAAACAGGCCCCGGCTGCGGTATTTCATGTGTTTTGGCAGGCGCGTACAGCCAAATTTGTGATTATCTCTCCGTGACACCAGTAACCAGGCAGAGCTCCATTGATTCCCGCCATCTGGCTATCTCTCAGTCAGCCCTTGGCTACACAGTGGCTCACTCAGCGATTGATTGTCGTGTTGAAGGCCAGCTATTTAACACATCAGAACAACAAGTACCGCTATCACGCTGGCCCTTCTCATGCCTTGTTTCAATGCCACCCAAGAATGTCTCTTATCTCGCCCCTTCAGCTCATTGGTGTTGGACGGACAGCATATGCCCACGTCTGTCTATAATAGGCATGCACACCAATAGTGGGGCTTGGAGCATCTCTCCACACCCCCCCCCCACCCCCCGGGATAGTTTAATGTTGTGGAATATTAGTGACTTCAACACTTGTGTTTACTATTAGTATTATTATCTAAACACGACTGTGATGCCACAACTTTTTTTATAGACAGGTACATGTCAATAGTGTACTACAGTTGGACTGCAGACGTTGTGGTTCAAAACACCCCATGTTTTAAAAATCAGCAAGGTAATAATTTACCATAGCTATTTACTATTCACCAAATGCATGGAAAACGCAAGATTAGAAAAATGTGCTGTTCATTGGCAGCATAGTCCACCATTGTTCTGTGATGGACTCAATAAGCCTGGTGTTGTGTATGATTAAAACCTGCTCTCTGACCTGATTACTGTCTGATTACCAGGCCTATTCTTCTCCCATTATTGTTTCTCCTGGTGAAACAGGCCTCTGTAATCGCCACTCACGCACTGGATGCACAACCTGCTCATTCCACTCGCTGGTTCGCTGTCGTGGGAGAGTGGTTTTTAAATGAAAAATGTGCGCGCGGTGTAATTATAATTCCAGGGGTATTATGAAATCGACTATCACAATGAATGTAATTTTATTTTCTTGTAATCTCTCGAAGCCAGTCTAATAGGCGTTTTTCAAAGGGCACGCTCGGGGGCTTTAAATGGCGGAGCATCGCTAAATGGAATGGCTGCTATGCTCCCTCTCTCGCGCTCCCTCTCTCTCTCCCTCTGTCACTCTCTCGCGCGCTCCCTCTCTCTCTCGCGCGCCCCCCCCCCCCCCCCGCCGCCCCCGCCCCCCCCCCCCCTCTCTCGT
>OMKP01001533.1:4521-14994 GCA_900302375.1 Bathygadus melanobranchus
CTTCCTCATTCCTCTTGTTTACTTCTTCACCAAGAGTGCGTACCTTCCAGCAGGCGGTAGGAAAGCTATTACAGGCCGACGACCGCAGCAGCCTTAATAACACACATCTAAAGAACAATTAAAGAGATACCTATAAGCTTTACTTTAACCTGCCACGGTCATTTGCATAATTGCTTATTTCATAACAAAGTCATTATGTATGTGGCGGGCGGGCAAACAGCTAATTGAGAAAAAAAAGTAGATTTCTCTTTTGCACAAAATGTACACCAAACCAGCGTGAGACAAAAGTTGAATGTGCTTCGATTTGTTTAATATCTTCCCTGATCCCCTCCCCGTCTGGTGCACGGGGTGTGTTGTCTGTCTGCCTCTCTTGCTCCTGCCCGGAGTCTTCCTCTCCTTCATGTCCTTGTTTTGTCAAAACAGGGGAGTGTATGTGTGCGTGTGCGTGTGCGTGTGCGTGTGTGTGTGTGCGTGTGCGTGTGCGTGTGCGTGTGTGTGTGTGTGTGTCCGCGTGTCCATCACATATTACTGTGGTGCTCTCACCTGTGTTGACTGTATACGTGCCCTCGTGCTCCAGCCCTCCTGCCAGTGAGCGAGGTGCACGGACTGGGCTGGCTGCTTCCGGGGTCTCAAAATGGCTCTCTGAGTCAGAGCTGTTGTCACCACAGGCAGCCAGAGGAAAACAGAGAGAGAGGACGGAAGAACAAAGAGTGTAAGAGAGAGTACGTTTCAACGAGGGGAAATGAAAACAGAAAGGGAACAGGCAGCTTAGTACGAGACCGGAAACATTATCGCATGGTGTTAAACTACACAACAGGAACAGTAAAGTGGATATCAAACATGAAAAAGAGAATCACTTTCAGTACGATACACATATTTCAATATTAAAATCCTGAATTTGATTATCAACGTTTTAAACATTACAACATCCCCGACAATCTGCGGTACACGGGCAACAACAGACTGTATTTGATTGCTGATAAGCCTAGCCACACAGACGCCTGTTTGCTTGTCGTCAAATAGGTCAGATTTCTAATGACTTTGTGTGTATGCACAAGAGGGGTAAACAGAACGCAACAGAGGATAAAGACATGGCAGTTAGAGCTGTGTGCACACAGGGTCACTGACTCTCAACGGTTGACCAAAGGGTGGCTTAATCGTCACACTTTGACTTTGATCACGCCACTGCTCACATAGCCAGGGTTACTGTACTGAGTGTACTGCGCTCATCGTAATGAAGGAACATGTGACCTCTGATTGCTAGGAGATGAAGCCAGTCTCACTCACCGTTAGTATGTTTAGTTAGCACGCTGAGGGGACCCATAGTCCCATTACTGATGATTAACCAAAACAAGAACCCCCCCCCACCGCCACCACACACACACTCTGAAGCCTGGGTCTTCAAAGCCCAGGTAGATGATGACATCAAACACAACAGAACAATGTGAACACAGAGGTGACGAGACCCTGTGTGTTTACTGTTCTTTGTGTGTGTGTGTGTGTGTGTGTATGACAGAATAATTGCCCTAATTTGTATGTGCCCCGGGTGTTGGAGTGGCGTTGAAGTGTAGAATATCTTCAAATCTAAAAGAAAACCAGGGAAGCTCCCACGCTATGTGTCACACTTAAAGATTCACACTGACAACAGGTCAACAGCAAAGTACATCACAGCTAGATATATTTCAACACTGCAAACACATGCTGTACATCACATGGTCTGTGGGTGGTGTGCTTTCGCCATGAATTCGAAATGACAACTTGTCACTCCACATGAGGTAGACGTCAGCTTTTCATCCAAAAAGGCACATTAACAGCACACACACTGAATCCATCTTTATATTATTGAGTCCCCAACTCACACACACACACACTCCTCCAGACAGTGAAAGCCTCTGTTGTTAATCCTTGAGGCCAAAATGTTGCCAAAACACTCGCCTGCCGCCTTGAGATCTCTCCTCCTCCTCTTCCTCTGCTCTCCGCCTGTACTCTCCTTCATCGTCTCCGTCCTCTCCTCGTCCCTCCTCATCCTCCCCATCTTCTCCTTCTCCACCTCGCACGGCTGTCCACGTCCACTTGGCCCACGACACGGGGGACAGCCAGGACATGTCTTCTCTTCTGTCTTCACGCTTGCCCTCCTCGTCGGCGGTTCGCACGATTCACGCGTGACTGATGTGTGATCCACGTGTGATTGATGTGTGATTCACGTGAGATTGGTTCACAGGTGTGTTGTTTTCCTGTGTTCTTCTTCCTTCCCCCCCATAAACGGCCAGTGTGTTAAGACTCTTCACATCGTCCCCGACGGGCTTCTCTCACAGCGCTGCCCCCTCCGACACCATTCCCTCCTAAAAGACGTTTTTCTCTTTGGATTAAGGGTGTCTTTGGCTGCTTCCTCTCTCTCTCTCTCTCTGTCTCTCTCTCTCTCTAGGACCTCCTTTCTTTTCTAGTCACGTTTCCTCTCTCTCTCTGCCTCTGTGGCGGAATAACATAGCACTGATCAGCTGGCTTCCGAAACTCACATCTCTCTCACTCTCTCTCTCTCTCTCTCTCTCTCTCTCTCTCTCTCTCTCTCTCTCTCTCTCTCTCTCTGTCTCTTCTCGCTCTCTCTCTCTTAGTATCCCCCACCCCCTCCTGCTCAACTCCCCGGACTGGTCCACTGTGAGGGAGACCACGGGTGAGGCAGGAAGCCTGTGTCTCTTGTGAGGCTGTACCTCAGCCCGGAATGAACCACGCTAGTTTCCCCCCCTGCTGTGGTTTGAGAAGTGGAATGTTCCAGCCGTAGAGGCTCTTGCACTCTGAAGCAGGCACAGAAGGGAGAGAGAGAGAGAGAAAACAAACAGTGTAGAGAAGAAGGAGGGAGGAGGAGGGAGGCTGGACTGGTGGGGCTCCAGGTTTACTGCCCAGAGAGCGGTTAGGAATGTGGGGCCGGATCTTAACAACCCCCCCACCCCTTCCCCAGGCTGTTTAACTGTTTTTCTCCTGTTCCTCATTCAGTGGCATGCACACCATACCTGGGGAACTGGTTCTGTTGCATAGCCCCAAAACAGCCACCTGACCTGAGGGATGTGCGTTGAGTCAACCTCCACGGCAAATGACAGACAAACACTCAAATGCAGTATACACTGCTGAAAAACTCACACGCATTAAAGGAGAGCCTCTGACCTTGATGATCAGCAACTTGACATGAAATAAAGTAAGTCAAGTAAATATAAATAAACAAATACATTCAAATGAATGGAATAGGGAAATGAAAGGCGTGTTCCAACATACCTCCTACTACCAGAATTCAGTAATAAGTATATATAAGATATCCCATAATAACCAAGAGAGCAAGGGTTCTTCCATTTACGTATGTAGCCCATAAGAAACCCATGGCCTACCCTACACATGATTCATTATGCTACATTAGCACATAATAACACATAATAGCATGTGGGTTGTTTTATATCGTTTATACTACACACGTGAGTTTGGTTTGAGATGGCAGGAAAGACAGAAAGAGAGCGAGAGAGAGAGAGAGAGAGCCACGTGGGCTCGTGTCTGGCTCAGATTTTCCACATCAGGGCCCAGAAGATGAGGGTGGAGTCTCCCGCTACTTGAGAGCAGTGTGGGTTTTGGTGGAGCTTGGGGCCAAACCCCTGCACATTGTTGATATATTGAGCTGCTCGTAGTTGAGATGCAATAAACGATGAGGGGCACTGGGGCCCCTGGATCAACCCCCTGTATTTATTGTCTGATTTGCAGATATTTCAACGCAACAACGCTTAGCTGACATTTTGCCGTGTCCGCTGCCACGCCTGATTTGTCATAATCCACCCAAATGACTTTACTTTACTCAGCTCAGTCTGACTGTCTATTTGTTGGGAGGAATAGCCAAAACATAGACAAATAAACAAAGTATGCTTACCCCTACAACCACTGAATTAGCACTGTGTGTGCTCTAAGCCTTAGGCTAGGATAAATCATTGGAGTCCCTTTAATGAGCAGCCAGTGTGCTTGTTTCAATGGGGTCACTGTTAGTAGGAGGTTACATAACTACTGTCAGCCAGAGTCTTTGATGTCACTGGCAGCAATCAAACATCATAGCGATGCACTCAAAAACTGTTCTATTGATTGACTTGAACAACACTCTGACTGTCACACGGGAAAGGGTCTGACCTTTTACTGCTCCATATAAACACAGAGCAGGTAGTAGTTGGTACAATGAGGGTGAGGGTGGGACAATGCAGGTGTGATTGATAGCACATACGCGTGTTATTGTGCGCGTGTCTCGTTATTATGTCTCTCCGAACACGAGAGAGCACCTCTTCCCTTCATAACCACAAACACACAACACAGTGCTACCAACTCCACAGCAGCGGACGTTAGCCAGAACTCCATTGTGCAACCCAAGCAGAACTAAACCCAGAGGGCTCCGATTTCAAACACAGGAGGAAGCTGATGTTTGTTGTTGGATTAGGCAAAACAGAAACTTCACAAGGAGAATGTTACTGAAGCCTGACAAGAAAAACACCCAAACAACACTCAAAACAATCCAAAATGTTTGCTTGTGCAGCATCGTGGGTTTGTAGTAGCCTACGCATAACATGAGCCACTTCATTTCTCAGCAGCATAGACGTCACCTGACACAATGTTGTCGTGTTGAGATGGACTTCCTCTAAATAGATTCCTTTAACACAGCACAGCTCATGGGATTGAAATGTAAACATTTAGACACCAAATGTGCACGTCAACCTGATTTGTCTCTTAATTCTAGAGAATAAAATACTTGACAACACTGTAACTGAAAGGTTACATAACAGCTATTTTTATAGAGCCAGAAATAGGCAAAGACATGGCATGAGATTGTTAAGCTGGCTACTTCTCTCTGAACATAGTTTGAAAGTTTGAATCAGTGTGGATGTGTAAGTGTAAATCGTTGTGGATGAGCTGGATGTGTTGCCGCTCCATCTAGTGGCGTCAGAGTGTATTACACGTGTTATTTCATATAGACAAAGGTGTTCAGAAGTGAATATATTTATATATACCTCTATATCACTTCTGAACACGTTTCCTATGTGAAATAACACATGTAATACAGGCTAAACAGGAAAAGGCTGAGACCAGAATAACTAACAGGGAAGACCATATCCTGGCGAGGGAGGAAGTTCCGGGGGAGTGACCTATGCTGGGACCAGTGCCAGCATAGGGATTGAGCTTGACATTATTTTTCCTTATCTGTAGGCTACATAAAGTTGCAATTAATTAAATAAAATAGAAATGAATTAGTAATTAATATTTACTTAGATTTTAAGACACACGTCACACAACACATTCACAGAATAGCTATGCAATTATTAAATGTGAAAAGATTGCATAATGTTAAATAATCCATGTAGAAAATATTGTATAATGTTATTATGAATTACGATGAGTGTGCATGGATGTGTACAGTATGTACAGAACATATACACAGAACAGGAGAGCAATAACGGGTAGTAGCCACTGGGTGGCGGTATGGATGAAACCACGCGACAACAACACAGGAAGAAGCGGATCTGATGACGTAGTCCGCCAGAAAATGGCGCTCATGAACACGACGGACTGTAAACATTTCGCCTGTTTTAAGTGTAACTGTCTAATTATCATCAAAACTTGTACCAGGATGTGTCGAACATGCAAGATGGTTACCCGATGTTTATTTTCAACTTGCAGGTTCATGTTCAACGGCGGCTGAATGAAGATGAACTGATAATCGGAGTAAAACGGAGTGGATATCGGTAATAAGCCACCAATCAGCTGACATACTGTAATACTGTCCAATATGTTACTATCACTGT
Source organism: Bathygadus melanobranchus (assembly GCA_900302375.1). Lineage (NCBI taxonomy): Eukaryota > Metazoa > Chordata > Actinopteri > Gadiformes > Macrouridae > Bathygadus > Bathygadus melanobranchus. The sequence goes on from OMKP01001533.1 coordinate 10,338, forward strand.
AGTTAACACGCGCAGGTCTGCTTCATTGCAATGCTATGTTATTCGTTTCTCCCACAACGCGTTGGCCTGTTCCCTGGAGGATGACCATGAAGCAAGACTAACCCTCTCAATCATGTGTCCCTAGTCCTAATCATGGAGACCCATGAGACCCACGTGAAGGAGGACCCGGGGTCCGTCGTGGCGGAGGACCCGGTGTCCGTCGTGGCGGAGGACCCGGTGTCCGGCGTGGCGGAGGACCCGCGGTCCGGCGTGGCGGAGGACCCGGGGTCCGGCGTGGCTCAGCTTCAACTAAAGGTTGAATCACTGAAGCAACAACTTCACGATTGCAGAGCTGAGTTGGCGAAGTTACAAAAACAGCTGAGTCACTCCGAAAGACTGCAGAGGAACACGGAGAATTACAACGAAGACCTGAGGAAACAGGTAGGACTTTACACAGGCAAATACTTCTTGACAGTTCAGGTGATCAGTGAATATCGTGAGCTGACACAAGTATGTCTTACGTCCTAATAGGTGGACCAACTGAGTGCAGAGATCCACCAGAGAAAGAAGAAAGATAAAGACAGAGTAGATTGTGAAACTCAAACAGAAGAGTACACCTGGACTGAAACAGGTGTGTGTGTGTGTGTGTGTGTCTGTGATCTTACATTTGCTGTAAGTAACATTGAACTAACGGACATAATTGTGACAATACCAACTTGTTATGGAATGAATCTCTACAGATTATTACAATTACTACTATGGGAACTGCTATGAGAACCCAGAGGCTACAGATGGTCAGGATCTTACGGCTACAGTGGGACAGGACACGCCCAACACCACAGAGACCACGGAGGTTCCAGCTACAGCTGAGGTGGTCCCAGATGTGCATGGTCAACCAGACTCTGGTCAACCAGACACTAACACCGCACCAAAGACAGAGGTCTGTTTTTTTACACAGGGCGATACAAATGATTGTAATATATTCATATGAATCCAGTATATGTAGAAACTAGAAGTTACAATGAATTAAAATCAAGTATTTTAGGAGACACTTTAATCCAGAGTCCAAACTCCAACACCTTGAAATGACATAGCTAGATGTTTCAGGAAGCCCTAGCACAAACAGCGAACATCTGTCTCAATTATTATTGAAAGGGTTGTTGCTATTCCCTGAAAAGGTTTCCATTCCTCCCTCCTCAGGATGGTGAAGGAGGGTCCATAGCAGACATGCTGAGGGCTACAGCTGAGCAGGCCATGACACAGACCGGGTTTGTGTTTGACGAGACCACCGGCATGTACTACGACCATGGGACCGGCTTCTACTACGACTCGGTTGGTCACACGTTCAGTATTGTATTTACACCCTGGTGTGCTATATACCCTGGCCTTTTGGGTATCGTACACTGGTATTATTACAGGATCGCTTTGGCACTTAGTGTGTGTATTAATAATAATTATAAAAGACATCAGTCAAATATGAGCTGCAGTTATCAAACATTACAAGAGTGATTTGTATTTCTGTTATTTATTTATTTATGTCATTGTTGTCTCATTCCTTAGCAAGCAGCAGCAGATTGTTATTAATATGGTATTAATTTGTTATTAATACAGATTAATACACTTGTTTTGTTTTCATTTTGGAGGCCTTCCTACTCACCGTTTCCTCTCCCTCAGGCTACTCAGCTGTACTACGATAACAACACGGGTATCTACTACTGCTACGACGCAGACTGCGGGCGATACCAGTTCCACTCTAAGATAGAGGTGCTGCCCACAGCCGCGCAGACCGGCGCAGAGCCGGACCAAGACCACAAGCCTGCTGAGCGGAAGGGGAAACCGTCAAGGAGGGGCTCCAAGAAAGGCTCCCAGCTGAATCATAAGGTGTGTCGAGGGGAAGGGAAGATAATGCATGCTTATGCCGTCAGATCCTGATTGGTCAATAACGCTCCAGGGGCGTAACGAGACGAATCTGCCATTTAACAGTTCTGAGTCAACGCGCTACAAATCGAACAACGGTCCAATAGAACTACCGACCAGATGTTTCCTTGACAACACAAAAACAATACGCTCAAAGCACCGCGGAATTATTTTTTAATTTCAACTGATTAAGTCGATAAGAAACCTTAATCAACTTAATCATCTGTACGACTTAATCAAGAGATTAAGTCGTACAGATGAAAGTAACTAATATCAAATCATTGTTGGTACCAGGACAGGTTGTCATGGTTACTTATTCCTTACTTATTCCTTATCCCTTGTCAGTAGTGTTGGTGCTTGATGTCTCTGGGGTATTCTTGTTGTTTTTGTTTTACCAAGTCTGACGACAGCTGGCTTTTGATTCAAATCCCCTTTTTTTTTAAAAACAAAACGAAAAAAAATGAATGGCTTCTTTTTTTGGGTCTCAGTCTTCAAATACTGAACTAAAAGCTAAACCGCTATTCCTCTTCACCCAGGTGCAAGAGTTGACAAGCTCATTGGCTAATCTGAAGATTTCTTCTTACTGGAACACTGCATCATACAGAGGTACACGTTAGTTTAATAATAGCTGATTTTAAACTGTCGTGGGATCGTACACCCGGTGAAAACCACAACAGCAACCACAAATACAAATAAGTCTGAGAAGTCAGATACTACCATATAACACGCCACAATTAAGGAATCCTTTTGTTAGGCTAACTATTTGGTCACATATCTAGGGGAAGAATCATTTTTAAAACATAGTAGACCGCAAAACTCTCTTTTAACGCTGAGACCTTTGAGAAGAAGCCATTCTGTCGAGGGACGTGAGGAAAACCCAGCTGGTCTCCTGTCCATTGTGTCTCCTGGAGATGGTAACGTTAGTGTTGGTGGCTGTCTGGGGGCAGGAACTGCTGTCTGACGGCGTCAAGAAAGAAGACGACGACGAATGGATTGAGAGGCGACCGGCCAAGCGGGCCAGCCGTGCCGTGTCACGGAAACCACGGCAGCAATCTTCGAGTCCTGACTTTTCCCCGGGGCGAAAAGACTCTTCCAAGTCGCGGCAGGAGAGAAAGAAAACTCCCGCCAAAAGGAAGAGGCGGAAGAGTGTCTCCCGCTCAGATGACGAGGGCAGCGGCAGGAAGAGGAACAAGAAGTCCAGGTCAGAGAAACACAAGAAGAACAAGAAGAAGAAGAAGAAGAAGAGTAGGAGGAGATCGGAGAGCGACGACTCGGACGGAGACAGCGAGCCTGAAGAGGGCGAGCTCAGTGAGTCCGAGGGAGAGAGGGAGTCCAGCCCCTCCTTATCTTCGTCATCGTCCCCTGCTGGGGGCGGCGCCGAGTCAGACATGGAGGCGGAGGGCCAGGAAGGTGAGAGACCGGGGCTGAAGACCAGATCAGGACGCTTCACTTGACCTCACAGGGGCACCTCTTTTTAACTGGCCACACACACGCGTACACATGAACAATTAAATCAGTCATCAGTAATAACTATCGTCCTATTGATCATCCCAATCAGAACACACCATTGGTCTTAATTTCACCTTTAAGTTAAGAGTTGAATATTTTATTCTTTTACATAATTATAAAAAAAAAAGCTAAATCTGTTAGCATGGGTTAGCACCATTTTGATATGCACAACCTGCTGTAGATGGTTCCAGATGTTAATCATGATGTCGTTCTGCGGCCCCTAGTGGCAGACATCTGGCCCCCGTGTGTGAGGGTAACCGTGGTGAGGTCACCCGTGCTCCAGGTGGGCACGCTCTTCATCATCACAGCAGACTCCCCAGCCACCATTGGCAGGTGAGTGACTCCTATACAGCAGCTTCACACACACCACATTCTCTCATTATGTCTGGAAAGTCTGCAGTGTTGTAGAGGGGCGTGGTCAGTCAACATTACTCCGTAGCCTATTGGACGAGGTTCAGCCAGTCGGATCCCGAGTGACGTATTTCCCAAAGTAAACACCGTTGGTGAACGTTACCTCTACCATTTTCGTTGATGTATGAAATGTGCTGCGTTCAAGTAAAACTAATTTCAAAGCAGCATAAATATTAGGCTTGCGTCACAAGGCTACCAATACGGGTGGGGGCGGGGAGCGAGCTTCAACATGTTATTCTTCAGACACAAGGACAACACACGCAGCCATAATCCATGTTTCAATGTGTATTATTGGTAGAATCACCGTCGGTCACAAGATGAGTCATCAAGACATCAGCCATGACCACTGCCCTGAACACAAATCAAATGTTTCCGTTGCAGAGAGAAGGATATGGACCATGCGATACGAATCGCAGAGATGGGCGTCAGCAAGGTATTGCACACAGTGCACCCCGAAGAAGCCGCGTCGTGAGGTCTTGAGATCGGCCTGTTGTTGACGTGGCGGTTGATTTGTGTGTCTCCAGTACCACGCAGCGGTCTACTTTGACCAAGAGCAACAGTGCTACATGCTGGAGGACCAGGGCAGCCAGAACGGGACCGTACTCAACGGGAACAGAATCCTGCAGGTCAGTCAGTGATGAATAACTTCACACTCGACACTGCACTTCCTTCGGTCCTCGGCAATACACCCGCCAAGTATGAAACCGATCGGATGAAGGGTTGTGGAGAAAACCGAAGGACAGCCATACATAGAGATTCCTGTTATAGTTAGATAAATAAAATACAAAAACTATATATAATTGGACCAAAATGCTTGTATTTCATGAACAATCCCAGCCGA
>OMKP01001534.1:0-10775 GCA_900302375.1 Bathygadus melanobranchus
GCGTGCTCATTAACAAACAGGACCATACTCCGGTGCAGCGGGGAGAAAGGAACCCGGGATGGAGGGCCGGGTGGCGGGGGTAGCGTGTTAAAAGGAGAGAGGGGAGGTGGGGAGCGTCTGCAATCGTTCTGCCAACGGAATTCTGGACACATTTTTTCACCTGTGTGCCCCGCCAGACGAATGTATCATGACAGTATGAAAAGGGTGGAAAATAGCGTAACCGGTCTGCCTATTTTTCCTGTGTGACTAAATGTGTATTACAAAAAATGTTTGAATAAAGAAGTAGGGTGTGAATGCGGTCGTTGACACCCTCGATCAGAAGCGCTGTATGCAGCTGGTTGGCCCACCAAAATCTAAATCTGGGGTAGAGCGCCATCTACCGGTCAGCGGCGGGACTATAGACCTGCTTGTTTTATAGACTTCATTAAACGGTTTCAAGTATGACTCCTAGGTAAATCTTGGCTGTCCTGAAGACTGGAACTCCACAAATACAGTGCCAAGTAGTAAATTATTATATAAAGACTATTCACCCATCAGTGGACAATTACTAAGTTAACTGCCTTTCCACACTATGAACAAATAGTCCAACTAATAATACTAATAGAAACGTTGTTGGACTATTCATGACTTCTTTCTTTCTGGATAAAATCCTGGAGACTGGGACTTTATTTTCAGACCCCAAAAAAGTAACCATTCACATGTTTATCTTCAGCAAAGGGAAGCACAGAACATCCTAGTTCTACAATACACACAATATGTGTTTATAAAAACTGGAATGAATCATACTTGGCAACCGAACATGACGACTCTGTTTACCGAATCCTAACAAAGCGTACGGTGCTGGCGCACTGTTGTGTAACTATATACACAAACATGGCAACCGAGCGAGAGCAACGCAAGACACAGGGCCGACCGGGCCAGCGTTGAAACAGACAGATCACCTGATTCCCAGCTTCGCTAACATGTGGTTTTAATTAAGCATGTTGGCGTGGTGAACTGTACATTGGGTCAAAGCACGACCACAACATAAATGGCGCCAAACCATCAAACATAACAAAAAAAATCAACCATGACGGAATGAGGGCTAGGCTTCCTCTATTTTGCTTCTTCTTTTCTTCTTCTTCTTCTTCTTGGCCGACCCCTCGAGATCCTCATAAGTAATGTCCATGGGTTCGCATTTCACTGTCACCTCCTCCTTCACCTCGTAGCCGCCCTCCACCTCCCCCAGCACCTCGTAGCCGCCCTCCACCTCTCCCAGCACCTCCTCCAACGCCTGTGTCGCGTCATGCTCCCTTTCTTTGTCCTTCTTACGCTTCTTCTTCTTCCTCCTCTCCTCCGACGCGCCCCCCTCCTCATGGAAGGGAAGTTCCGCCTCCGCGCTGTGCCCCACCTCCACCTCCTCCTCCTGGAAGGGCATCCCGACGGGCTCCATCTTCACCTCCACCATGGTCGCCACATCCCCCCCTGGGTCTTGACTCTCCGTCTTGATTCTCTTCTCCCTCCGTCTCCTTTTCTTCTCCCTCCTCCTCTCCTCCTCGGTCATCTTCTCCATCATCTCCTCCTCCGTGGGGAAGCGTTTGACCACACGAGGCCGCAGGGTGGCGGAGGAGGGGCCCGCCGTACCAGCGTCCAGCTCGCTCTCCGCCACGCAGGTCAGCGTCGGCATCTTGCTGCCGAAAGGGAGGAAGCGTTGCTTCAGCCCAGGGGGGATGGCTGGCGCCGGGGCAGCCGGGATGGCCTGGGGGTGGAGGAGGGCGTCGCCGCCATCGCCGTAGATCTCGCACACGTTGAGGACGCCGGAGAAGGCAGGGCCGCACACCACCCGGTCTGAGGCCGGGCCGTCGGCGGTCAGCAGGTGGAGGTCCGCGGGGCTGCGGGTAGAGCCCAGCACGCTGTACAGGCACTGGCGGGCGCTGCCTCCGCTAGCTGCTGCTACGTCGGGAGCTGCGGCCGCCACTCGTACAGTCTGGATGCCGGAGAGGGGCAAGGCCACGCCGTTGAATCTGGATGGACGACAGCGCAAAGTCATTTATTTATAGTATTTACTTAGTAGATGCTTTTATTTTGTCAGCAGAAAAGGAAGAACAAGTCATTATGAGGAGGCAGAGGGTTAGGTAGAGGCAATTCAAGGACGCCAACAAGTACTGGAGTTTGAACCCAGAACCTTCAAGACAACATCTAAGGTTTTTGTTTTACTCTCTTTGGCGGCACCTATAGCGATAAACCGTAATTGCAGGTGTGTTTTTAGACCTCACTTCCCAGAGATCCAAACAGTGGAGCCTGTGTGACGTCAGTCAGTTGGCAGTTGGTTTGCTGGCAACGCTAGCAGGAAAATTTGATTTTTTTCCCCCGGGAATGTCACCATTGATTTACCTTGCGAGGCAGCTGGATACGCAAGACTACATTCATGTAAGAATCCATCTTGCCAGGCTTCAAGTTATCCGCTTGTGGCCGAACCACAGCGGTTCGGACGAATCAGCATCCTCTGAGGAACTACTGGCAGCAACGGCCGTGATGATAGACAGATGGTCCATCCAATCCATATTTTTGAAAGTGCCCGCCCTTTTCAAAACAGATTGGGAGGACGACTTCCCAGATGGTTCTGTGTAACAAACCATCTGGCGCGTCAGGGTAACCACCGACACTCAGTTTGTAACATTCATAATACTGCAAATGCTTTCATCAGTGGCCCATAATCACCATTGTGTTACCTCATTCGGCAATAGACTACATTTTATACACTACATTTTATTATCAAACGTTATTATTATTTATTTTTTGAAAATCTGGCTTTGAGTCAAACACCCATCAACAACCATTGCGCTACCCAGCCCTAGAGGTCACCATTCAGTAAGAAAGATATGAAGAAGTAATAATGAAGTCTGGTTGGAAGCAGAAGGCAGGCAGGGTTGTTGACACAGTGTGAACTGACAGAACAGCAAGCTTGGATGCCTGTATCTTGACATAGAAAACTTTTCAGTTGCAATGATACTACATTTTAAAGCCCCACTAAAGACAGATCGAACAACCTCTAAATGCTGCCCTGCAGGCTGTTTTCTAGAATTAACATAGGCCTACTGTTTACCAGTGTACATTTTGGCCAAAAATGCTGCACGTAGATCATTAAGTAAATATTGACTTCAGTACACCCCTTGAGAATCGTAACTCAATAGGTAACACAGTTAAATATCCCACACTTAATATACAATATGGATGGACAGAGAGGGAGAGAGGGAGAGAGAGTGCTCTACCGTTCTGGGTTGAAGCTGGCAGGGGCCTTTATGAGCCATAATTCGCTGTTTGTATTTTCCAGACTGCGGATCAGAGTGCTGCTGCAGGGCTTGTGGGTGAAGCACACAAAGTCCTCAGGACACTTGTATGCGTTATGCTTCCTAACTGTGGATAAGAACAGAAGCGGAGAGATTAAAACATGCAGTCTTAACTGCCAAAGGAAAGTATAGTTCCTCACATCACTCTGGTCACTATGTGTGACGTTGTAATGCTACAACGCCAACGTGAGTAATTTACATACAATTGAACTACAATCACGCTTTCTCGTCAACATCAATAGACTACACCCAATCAACATCCAACACAATCTACTGAATATTTACTCACACAGGAGGTGATAACAACATGTGTAGTACAGAAACCAAATGTAATTGCATAATGACACAGTGATAAGTTATAACACGGATACAAACGGTGCACTGGCCCAATGCTGTCCTCCATGTGCTACTGCGAAGGAAAGTAAGCATAAACATTTAAAAGTTTAACCTTTCCGCGTCTGCAGACTAGCAGGGCTGTTAGTTGTTTCATCTTCATCTTCAATCGATGAGTTTGAAGCATCAGCTGACATTTTGATCTAAACGTGCAGCTCGCCCGGTACATCTAGAAACACATGGCGGTTACAGCGGAGGAGGAACATGTGTTGACAAAAATCACCCTCGACCTCTACAACTTTCGCTTCCGGTCCCCATGGCGTTGTAGTCCCGACGTCGACGGTCCCGCGTCACGTAACGTCGTCCGTAGTCCACAATAGAACGACAACGCCCAGAATGCACCGCTGGATGTTACGTAACGCCTCAGAGTCCATCTCGGAAGCAGTTGACAGCAGAAGAAAGAGTCGGAGTGGATAAACAAAACAAAAACTTCTCCACACGACAGCGACAAGAACGCGCGACCGGGAGCGTTTTCGCTATTTTTAGAATGCGTTACGCGGTCCTGAAAATGATTCAAACATTTTAGGACTCAATTTGTTTTTGGAAAAGACTGTCCGCGGCTGTCACATCTAAATAGGTTACGGCTAGCTGACGTGAGCTAACATATTAGCTGGCTCGCCATGTCGTCACCGTCCTCCTCCAGGCGCCAGTGGTGCTACCTCTGCGACCTGCCCAAGATGCCCTGGACGGTGGTGTGGGACTTCAGCGAGGTGGTGTGCCGGGGCTGCGTTAACTATGAGGGGGCCAACCAAATAGAGTTCCTCATAGCCAGCGCCCGGCAGCTGAAAAGGACTCACGGGATGCAAGACGGTGCAGTCAGGTCACCCGGTCCATCATCCAATAAACACAGCACGGCGGGCAGGGGGGAGGGAGCCGGGGACGTGAGCAGGTCGCATCCTGAACGCTTTGAGCGACCAATACGAGGAGAAAGTGCCGCGTCCAGTGCCCGAGTGCCCCCCAACGGGATGCATCGCGACGGGCAGCAGCCACAAGAGGTCCAGCGCCAAAGCCCCAGCGCCAACCGGAGACCCATGCTCGGTGCCGCTATCCCACCAAGTCTCGTCACTCAGGGCATCGCCGGGATCCCCCACGGGTTGCTAGCCGGCATGCCAGCCGGCCTGACGGCCAGAACAGCCCCGATGAGCAGCCCTCTGATCTTCCCTGCCCCCGTTCTCGCCGAGATGAGCCGAAGACAGCTGGGTATCGGGATGGGGATAGCCCCTTTCATCACACCGGAGCTGGAACGGGAGCTCAGCTCATCCCAGTCCAAGACACAGACCCAGATGCACTCGACCGTGGCCGGCAGCAGTGGAGGCAAGAGTGCGGGTCTGCCGTCATCCTCCATGGCAGGTGGTGTGAGCCAAACCAGCCCCAAGCCCGCCTCCTCCCCGGCCAGGCAGCCCCGTCCCCTGGCTGCCAGGTCTGGAGGAGAGCCCCTGGGGTCCAGCACCAGCTCCGAGGCAGCCACTACCGCAGCTGCACTCCCCCATGCCGGGGCATCAGAGCTGGGGTCCGCATCAGCCGGGAACACCCTCTCTACCAGTGCCACGCTGTCCTGCACCCTCTGTCACGAACGCCTGGAGGACACACACTTTGTCCAGTGTCCATCGGTGCCAGGCCATAGGTTAGTCCCACTGTTTGGTTTGTCTAAATGTTCTACACTTTTATGTACAGAGAATACTGAATCACGTTCACTTCATTCAGACATGAGACATTTATCATCAGACTATGTTCCACCACCACCTTAAAGTCTTGTACATTTTTAATTTACAAATAACCCTCCCTCCCTGTATCTCCTTCCCTCCAGGTTCTGCTTTCCGTGCACCAGGGGATACATCCAGAGCCGGAGGGGTGACGGGGAAGTGTACTGCCCCAGCGGAGAGCGCTGTCCCCTGGATAGCTCTCCCAACAGTCCCCCCTGGGCCTTCATGCAGGGAGAGGTGTCCACCATCCTGGGCACGGGGGGCCCAGCCGCAGTGGCTGCGTCTGGAGCTGGTTCTGGTGGTGGGGACGTCACGGTGAAGAAGGAGAGGGAGACATGATAGCGTGTGTAGACCAACCATCATCTTGACGGCAACAGGTTTGGTCACACTCACTTTGCCAATAAACGCCCTGATATTAAACAATGCTAACAACCCCAGTACAAAACAATGCTTTTTTTGGTGTTCAGGAGAAGTGGAGGTGATTTGTATTTTGGACACTTTTTCTTTATTTGAAATGTAGGATTTTGTGAACTACATTATCTAAATATGATCCTATGTCCTACCTGAAACTCATAGAGCAGAACAGTGTTTTAAAAGTCTCTCTCTCTCTCTCCCTTTCCCTCTCCCTCCCTCCCCAGAGACAGTTAATTCTGACACCCGAGCAGTAACTTTGTACAGAACCACGACGGGAGGAATCCCAGACCCTCCCACCCAGTGTTCAACAGGACACGGTACCAGACACACAGATCTTCAACTTGGTTGAACTCGTATATCAGCATCACCGGATCACCGCCCAACACACTCGCTGTCCACATCTAGATTAAAACGGTCCTCATCTTGCTGTATTTAACATTTGAAATACTATTTTTAAACTAAACTCCACAGCTTGTAATAGATAAACGACTGTGCTGTCACCTCAGTTAGGAAATACAGAAAATATAAATATCACCCAAAGTAGAAAAATAAATAACAGACCCGCCACCCTGGGCTCTGAATGAAAGAAACAGACCCGCCACCCTGGGCTCTGAATGACAGATCAACGGTTGATGACATTTCCCAGCATTGGTTATTTTTGTGTTTCATAGATTTCAGCTCTTTTACGTAACGCAGACTCTGACCTGCGTGCAGAGAGGATAAGGTTAGCCTGTGTTGCAACACCAGTTAATGTACGATGTCGCCGCATTGACCCGCTCCCAGACACCCCTGTCACCACGCCTCCATGTAACCCTGAATGTAAGAGGGAGTATCTTCTGCTAGTCCCTAGGACTTTGTTTTGTATTAGAATGTTGAAATGGCCTGTACTGTATAGTATATAAATTATATAAGAGCCACCAACATTTAGATGTTTTGGAATATTGTACAACAATCATTTACAAAAGTATATAAGTATAAATTTGCCCTATATTATTGTCCTATATATTTCGTAAAACCCAGCCAATGGTTTGGTCAGGCTGTATGTGAATATACTGGAGTCTCACAGTGTTGAAGACTCCCAGATTCACAAGCAGTCCACCAGAGTGAGAACTGCTTCGTTCAAAACAGTCAGAGTCTCATTTACGTGCAATCACACAATGTAAGAGAGTGGCCTTTTATTCTCAACTACTGTGACTCATTTTTAGTGGGGAGTTCTCAACATTAACGACGGTTTGGGTTGTGGGTTCGGTTTCCCTTTTGATAAAATATTCACAAGCACAGACGAACCAAAGTTAGATTTATACCCCAGTGAGTAATTCTGGATGTATGTATTTTCTAAAAACAAAATGCTGTATATCTTACCAGGTCTTATGAATCAATATCTCCATTCAGCCATAACGTTTATAAACAGGAATTTACATTTTTTTTAAATGTATAAATATATATATATATATATATATTAGATGAGAATCATATCGGCCTGTTTGTTCCCCAGCCTGCACATATCAGGTCTGTGGTTCAAGACCTTGTCCTGGAGATGAAGTTTAAGTTGAGTAAGCAGCCATCAGTTAAGTGCCTTTCTAAGATGCCCACGGTCTCTCAGTCTGTCAGTCTGCCTGTCGTCCATCTGTAGGTCAGTCTCGGGGGGGAGGCAGGATTGTGATGATCTCCTTTGTGTTCTGTAATGGTTCCTTCCTTCGCTCTGTCCTCATGCTTTGTGGACCTGTAGTCTTTGTTGCTTTCAGTGAAGCTTATCAGATTGTGCCCATTTCCCTCTGCTTTCTGTTTTTCTATCCCGACGTTGGGTTTTGCTTGTTTGTTTTCTATGGATTTGTTTCAGCTTTATGTATGAAATACATACAATAATATGGGAATAAATGTTAAATGAGTTTGAAAAAGCTTGAAGAAGCTTGTTGTCCTCTTGGTTATTTCCGGGAACACGTGGTACTCCTTCTGTCAACTGTTATGTTTCATAACATGATTATGAGATGTGCACTTTTTCATTGGGTTCTTCTGTCCCTTTCCACAAGTAATACATACAAATACGTCATCATATTAAAACTGCTTGCAGCCTCAAAAACCAGTGATTCACGGGAACACGTCACTGGGTGGTGATGAGATGTGAAGTGTCCCTAAGAGATTTGGAGTCGTTTTTTTATTTAATTAAAATTCCAAATGGGGTCAAGCGCATCCATAGAGCATCTGTATCAAATCTCGTGGTTTTGACTTGTGTTTTTTTAGATGTTTTCCCAAAATGTTCACTGTACTGAAAAATCTATCCAGACAGACCTTAGCAAAAATGTTCAGCCTTTCAAATAAGTCCTATATACCCTGTTTCAAGAATGTTCGTCCATCGAGGGCTTTTATTCTCGACTACTGTGTCTCGTTTTTTGAATTTCGTTATTTGACCAGGGACAATCTACAACAACATTAACCGCATATAAAACAAGGAGAGATGTAAGGTTTTTAGCATATTACTATTTTCCGCCCATAGTCCCTAGGCAGGTAAGTAAAATAATAAAATAGGAAGACTGACACATTAAAATAGACATAAAATACTATGGTAGTCACGAAGACTACACAAACACAATCCCCATACACCCAACCCTGGAACAACCTCTCCCCACCAGCAACACTCATTTACAAATGTGTGCAAGTTTATATAAGACAGGAGAACGTTTTAAAATGTGTTATTATTCTATTTGGAATGTTTTATAAAAGTGAAAGATGGTTGGAGAGGTCTCCACCCCACAAAGTTCCTCAAGGGGGGAGAAAGAGCATTTCTTAAAAGTTAAGCAAACATTTGAGTGCATGATCCAACTTTCTAAATTCAACATATTATGTTTAGTGAGTATGACTGATGTGTTTTTCATCATTAATCTTACAGGTCCTTTTATACATGCCTAATGATTCCAGCGGTCTTAAGGCAGTTTTTCCTGCCTGAGAACAACTTGTCATACAGCATGAAAGGTGTGTAAATCATTGCGTTTAAAAATAAGGCCTGTTTGATGCTTCATCCAAATTGTTTGTGTCCATTTATGCCAATGTCAGGACAGTACGTGTAGGCCTATTGTAGTGCATATAGGCCTACATGTTGTCAACAAATTCTAAAACTTGAGCAGTCGGACTGAAATAGGGATAACCTAATAATAATAAGAATTCCTACAACCTATAACAATAGGTCTTCACAGTGAAGGTGTGGATAGATATAGTCATGACTGTATGTGGTGAACATGCAGTATCTGTAATGGCCACTACATGGCGTCATTTGTCATCAAATCACAAGGGTGGCTTAACAACTGTGGGTTGAATGTCCTGTGAGGACTTGACCTTTCACTGGTTACCAAGTGTTATCGTCGGTTTGCGACAATAGCCGTAGGTCATTTTGGGGAAAAAACGACCTTCATTTTTTTGTTATATTAGTAGGCTATATCTTCGTAGATATAGCACTGTTTTAGGCCTACGTGTCTTCTATACATGCGGGCAGGGAATGGGTAGCCTAGTTTCATCTAGTGTAGATTGGAGGATGGGTGAATTATTATTATTATTCCTCTCCCCTGGTTACCGCTGTGGGCAGATGCACTGTTCCTCCATTACCGGCAGCTCATTAAGGCAATCTTTAAATCTATAGGTGTTAATGGTCGGTGAGAAACGGTCTACAGAGCGGACGAGGCGCTGTGGCGCATTGGACCAACGAGATCTGCCGTCCAGAGATCGCAAATAAATTACTTGATTACTTGATTAAATGACTACTGTGACAAAAATGATCTGTTAGTTACATGTCATTTTATTTGTGTGTGTGTGTGAGAGAGAACCTGCTCTTTAAATTATAAGAATATAGTGTTCATTTTGTTGTTAAATTGTATAAATGTCGAGTTTAAAATATGAATTGAATTATTGCATTCATCTTAATATACGAATAAGTAGGCCTAAGAATAGATTTTTCTGGATTAAGTGTTTTTTTGTGTATATCCATTGATCAAACTATTTTCTTTCATGCTTAATTACATCATTACAAACACTGACGTGTTAGTCCATTCAAAGTGTTAATCGACCCGACAGCGTTTTGCAAATAGGCGATAATCGTCGGGTGCTTAAAGGTGAGGACAGACTGGAGAGTTTGGTTTGCTATTTCGGCCGCTAACCTTCCGACATCATACTGCACGTCGTGCGCGACGTCTAAATACACAGGCCTACTGGTTTACTAACACAAACACTAAACCGTGCGACGTTCACCCACTCTCGCCAAATAGCCATGAATCTCTAAAGTGAAAACTTTTGAAAGTGTGTGTGTTGCATATTTGGCTGATACGCATGCATGCAGCTCCTTCCTGGGCGACTTTATTTCCTTGAGATCGTTTCTCACAAAGTAATCCCGCTTGGACCACCCACCTGCGCATCAATTACATCTCCATTCACTGCCATTAGGCCGAGGCATTGACATTCAGGCGCCTCCGTCTGCGCCTCACGCTCTGATGTGTATTCTGCAGCAGGGATCGGGCTACGGGGACGCAAAACACATTGGATTACATTATTTATTGTTTTTCTATTGTTCGGCTCCTCCAGATATCCCTTGGTTGTCGATTGGAAGACGATGCCCAAATCGGAGGCCTTTACGCAAGATTATCAAGTGTACACGTAAAATAACTTTGTATCGCTGGAAATGAAGTCATGCAAAATGGTTATGAACCACCTTTTTTTGGAGCACATTTCGATTAGCAAAATTGTATCCCATAACACATTTCAAATGCAGGACTGAATCAATTTTGAATGTATTCAACCAAAAATAGCATACACTCTGTAACAAATGTACAATTTTGCACAGGAGATTATTTGGTGTTAATATTTGAAGTGTTTTTTTGGAGATCCTGTTGTGACACGTACTGACCCGAGCTGAAAAGACCCTAACCCTAACCCTAGCCTGTGGAATTAACGA
>OMKP01001555.1:0-10204 GCA_900302375.1 Bathygadus melanobranchus
TGGGGAAGAGGTGTCGCACTCCCTCCCCGGTCTCGCCGAGGGACTCCCCTCCGCCACGAGAGCCAATCAGAGATGTGCACAGCAGGCTGGGCATCGCCGACGCCAGAGCCCTGTTCTCCGCGTCGCCCAAAGACAGGAAGACAAGTGGGGAAATAGGGACATAAAATGGCATTAGTCTAACATGGTTTTATTTGAGACTTTAACCAAATGTGTGCTTTTCCAGGTCATCTCTGGAGCAGACTGGGTCCGTCCAAAGCAGGCCTCCGCGATAAAGGCAAGGAAGAGGACGAGGAGGAAGAGGAAGGGAGCAGGAGCAGAAGAAGGGGCAGACAAGGGGGCTCCGGTGTGTTCAGCTCCTCCAGGCTGGGCGCCCTGCCGGACGACAACGACGCCAACGAAGCCGGCGGTGATGGCGGCGGCGGCAGCAGGAGGCCCAGGAGGGGGAGTAGCGGGGCGAGGAGGGGTGCCGGGGAGGCCGGCGAGCCGGAGGAGGAGGACGACCAGGCGCTGCAGAAGGTGTGGGGCGCCATGATCAAGCAGAAGCAGGAGCAGCAGTCCCACAGGGGGAAGAAGAGCCGTCTGGAGAACCTGCCCTCACTGCAGATCGAGATCAGCCGAGACAGCGACAGCCAGGCCTCCGACTCTGACTCATGAAGGGTGGGGTCATGTTAAGGGGGTGTGGTGGAAAAGACGGCATTTCTGATCTTTTCTTGTTTTTGTTTTGTGTTTTTTTTACTTTTGAGAAAATTGGCAAACTTGTATCCGACAAATCCAGTCAGTTGTGCTGGGGGTTCTCTGTTGGGGGCAGGGACCCCCGATCGGCATCGCCCGCTGACCCCCATGGTCACATGATGACTCTTGAGGGTCGACGCGTCACCCCAGTGCCTCGGGCCACCCCAACATGTACGTCATTCACTGGCTCTCCTTGTAGCGTCATTGACACACACACACACACACCTAATCGTGCAGTGAATTCAACCCATAATCCTGACAGTGTTACGCAATACACACAAGCATTTCCATCGTATTTGTCCTTTTTGACTCGCAGCGGACACGCTGGAAAGACAGCTGGTTACGGTGAACCCGAGCAGGCGGTCAGTGTCTCCCTTTGTCCGTCACGGCACACTAGCATGGGTCCTTCTCTGCTGTCCGTCGGGGTGGGACTGAATTGTTTCACTAGCAGCTGCTTCATCCACTCACATTCCTGCTAAAAGAGAGGGGAGAGATGTAACAGATATTGGACTTGCTGGGAACATGGATAAGTGTCTGTAATAAAGCATTAGGATGCCCTGTAAGGACATACTGTAAATGAAAATGGTGAACTAAACAAGATCATGATGACAAACCTTTCTCCAGCACCTCCCTCAGTGTTTTTTTATTTGTATTTGAAAGTCGGGGGGGGCCTCGCCTTCATAACCGTTCAGGCCATGAATATGCAGAGATGATTTATGAATTAAACAACCTAACCCTGATTCTATTGGACTTTTTTTTTTTAAACCTTTTTATTACTCATCCATTTGAAATTGTGTTATTGGGTATTGAAATGGTAAAGATACACATGGACTATTTGGTATGACTGTAACTTGGTTTGCTATTGCTTTCACAAAGGGGGAGATCTTCCCAAAAACAGGATGCTAAAACCTAGTTTACGTTTGGAATTCTAAGCGAGGATCTAAATGTATTTTATTTATTTCACTCAATAAGTACGAGCAGTGGAAAACGTGCCCTACGTATGTGTAAAGGTAGCATCACAGATAGTTTTGTATTTGCTGAAAGTTACAGCTCTTGGCCGGTTGGGTTTTATATCATTCCAGATGGGATAGCCTTTATTCCGAACTACAAATGCATTGATATTTACTGATGGCCAAAACATGAAGAAGAAAAAAAGGGTTATCTTTATTGGAACATTTCTACAATAAACAAAGCAAGATGCATCTAAAAGCTATGAGAAGAGGTGCTTGCGGGTGGTGTAAAAGACAAGACATAGGTCTGTGTTTGGTATCTAATCTTTAGTATCTGTCTTTCTCTGTTCACTGACACACTGACAGATTTATTGTCACCAGAAATAAAAACAGTCATTTTCTAATTGTAGTTTGCTTTCTTTTTTCTTTCAATATATTTATTCAGTATTCGTCATGGTCGTACACGGGCAGGAAATACAGCACTATTCAGATTGCCATCCACAAAATGTACTATGAGGTTATTATCCTAGTTATAATTCAGTATTTTAGCAGTAGTTGGCTAAGTATTCCTGTATTTAATTGCTTTCCCATTCTGAGGAGCTATCAATTTTCCAACATGATTAAATATTGTGTTACAACAAATATGAACTTGCACTGTATAAAATACCAAAACAACGTTGTGAATAAATATTATGCTCTTGGCAAACACATTAAATGTGCATTAAACAACATATTTAATATCTGGGTGTGATTTAAAAAGTACCTATTATCAGTGGTGGGTTATATAAACTAGTGGTTTTATGATGTGATTTTATTCTTGCTGTAAAGTGTAAAGTATCTTGAAAAGCAATATACAAAATAAATATTATTATTGGAACTATTTGCTTTTAAAAGATAGCTTCACATAGATCAATAAATGTTTTTGCTGAATATATTGGTGAATACATTGGATTCTAATTGGTAGTGTAAACGGTGTCTGCAACCCGATCAGGGATCATCGGGACCCTAGCCTGCTCATCGATGTCTAATAATAACCACCTAGCTCCTTTAAGCCATACATGGCGGCAACAAGTCCGCCACCACCTTTACTCATTATATGTGAGATGAGGAGACAGTGTAACGCAAGCGCATACCAAAAGATAATCTCCAATCCCTATCTGGCAATTATCCTCAGGCTTACCAGGATATGTGTCAGGGTGCCTAAGCCTGCACCCTATAATAGGCCTACGTCCTCATTTGTGTATCCTGTATTGAAGCAAGATTTTAGCATTCAGGCCACAGAAAAAAACAGGAAACTGAAGTTTAGCGCTATTCTAGATTGTACACTTTTAATGCATCTGAATTGACAACAGGGACACTGGGATTCAAATGTGTATGGATAGTGTTTTGAGGAACGCGGACTGACATGGATAGTGTTCAGAATTAGAATATAATTACATATTCTCTTTAAATGTATTGTCGTGTTTTCTCCTCGCCCCTTTGGAAGTATGAGGCAATCACAAAAGGGCCTCTAACGGCGTAGTACTTAAATATATATGTATCAGTTTAAAATAGCCATCATCAAATATGTGTCATCTTTTCAATAATGATAGAATGGCTTGACTAATGGTTCTAAGGGTTATTCGTTGTTTAGGTTATCGATACTTTTGTAAAATATTACGCAATGTATCACGTTTGATTGGTTTACTTTAGTTTAGTTGTTACATTTTGTACCAATAGAATTAGTGGATTCGCCCATCAGCTCCCACAGCCGGCCAATCATTGGCCATGTACGTCATCGGAAATATAAAGATATTTGTGTGACGTATAACCACGCTAGCTTCAGTCGCCATTTTCTCCTAACGAAACAGAATAGCTTTAGCTCGGTGGGGTCGTCGTCGTCGTCGTCGTCGTACATATTCATCGGAAGAATAAAAAACAAATGTCGACACGAAAGTACGACAGAAACATTTAGTTAAATGTGTTCATGGACTGCTTAGTGATAAATGGTTACCGTACCGATAAGTTTCCGTTAGATTTTGTCCGGTCACAAAAGTCAAAGATGGGTGACGACGCGGCGAGGGAAGACGCCTGCCGAGAGTACCAGTCCTCGCTCGAAGATTTAACTTTCAACAGCAAGCCTCACATCAACATGCTGACCATACTGGCCGAGGAAAACCTGCACTTCGCCAAGGATATCGTCGCAATTATTGAAGCACAAATAAGCAAGGTTTTTATACATATAGAATTTTCAATTTAATGTGTTTTTTAATATTGTCATAGGAGGCCTGTCTCCTGGTAAACATGGCGGACGCTACACCACACGCCACCGTCCTTGTGCTCCACGCTAGCTCACGTCAGATATTTCACTATAACACTAGCGCTTGTTCTAAACTCAATGGCGTGTGTCGTAGTTTGTAGGCCAAGGAAATGCGTTTAATTACACATGAGCAGCGCGGGATCCAATGATCGCTCCTTCCTAGTTATTAGTTATAGGCGCCACCTTTTTCAGTAGAAAGACGTTGCTTTGTAGTCATGGCGTGACTCGTTCAAATGACATCAACTCATGGTTTATAGTTGAACCACGCCGCTATTTGGTCACACTTAAATATATCTACATGTATATACAACTTAGTGGACCTAAAAAAACCCACAGCGTAGAAGCGAGCAAGTTTTATATCGGATAGGATCTACTCTTTAAATTGACTCGTAATTACTAATGTCAGCTAACATGTTGGTGGTGGTTGATTCAGTCTTCGTTTATCTAAACTCTTAAGTCCATGACTAACCCCCACAGCCGTCATTGTACTCGTCTTAAATATACCATACAGACTAACAATTAATAAACAAAATAAAGATTAATAACAACTTATTTATGGACAGGGAAGTCGTTGCTGTCTTTGCCGTGTACTCACTTGAGTCTGTTGTCATAACATGTTTTTGCAAAGCTTCCCTCCGATAATTTGAGGTCCCCTCCTATTAGAGTTGTCACAGTCAGCACATTGCTTTGGTTTCCAATAGGTCATTGTAGTCATGCCTTTTGACACCTGGCAAATTATCCTCCAGACAGGCAACATGCATTTAACTGCCTTAATTTAATCCCTGATTTTTTTTGAAATGTCAATGAATGGTTAAAAAAAAAATTCTTGTAATAAAAAATATGAACTGTGCTTTTTGTCATTTTTTATTTCCCAGTGTATTTATTGGTATGACTCTGGTTCCATTTCTTGTCTGGTATAAACCTTTCAATGATCAGAATCACTGGATTTGGTCCCTTTTTTGTGGTCATGTTGTCTTAAAGCAAACATAATACTGGTCAGGATGATGCCAACTGCTACATAATTTAGCACTAGTGAACATAGATTTACCAGCCTTGAGTTAACTGCAGTTTGTTGCTTATGCACTTAAAATGCTTAAATATCCCTAATACCTATTTCTAATGGGTAGATTTTTTTTTTTCCTTTTTTAATACATGATACTTTAAAAAGGAATGGATCAATACCATTCACTGGCTCATTAACTAAAAGTGTAAAGTACAAAGAGGGCCTCCTGTTGGAAGCCCTCTTTGGAGGTAACTGCAAAATAAATCTAAAAGACTGGAGACCACACAGAAGACTTTTTTGACATTTTTAACCGAAGATTTCAAGTGGATTTTCTTCGGGAATTTTTAGTGGACTTATGGATATTTTTGGGGCCTGTGCTCATGACATTTAAATTGTTTTTAATAGCCTTGTTGCCTGCCTTCTATTTCGCAAGAGAAGACTTTATATTATCTCACAGTAACAACTTTGTTGCTGAAAGGGAAAAGATATATTGCCCTTTAATTTTTTTTAAGGGCTGATTCTGGACTTCACATGGAACCATATTGTGAAGAAAAACTTTTTTTTCTTTGTATTTGGATTAATTTTTTCCCTTTTCTAATTGGGTGTGGGTGAAGGATTATATGGCCCCCTTTCCCTCCAGTTAATACAACAAAGCATCACTTTCCTTGTCTGTACTGTGTAGTATCGTACTGCTCATAGCGTTGTACTGAAATGTTGGTTTTACCTGTTGTTTTTCTAAACTTGTGAGTTTTCTATTGCTCCAGGCACCATCGTCCGAGAAGCTTCCAGTTTTGTACTTAGTGGATTCCATAGTGAAGAACGTTGGAGGAGAATACCTTGCAGTGTTTGCTAAAAACCTAGTCACTTCATTTATATGTGTCTTTGAAAAGGTACACACAATTCTCTTTGCTTGCTTTAAGCACTAAGTGATCTAGATGTCTGCTTTTCCCCTCATTGTGTTGCTTATGTGTAGACTCTGCTCAATGTATATATGGTGTTTTACTAATAAAATGGCAAGTGGGAGGCTGTAATGTATTGCTATTGCAATTAAACACATGCATTGAATATTGTAAATCCCATGTCTGGCACTTGAACCCTGCATTTCTCAATCCAAATACACTTAATTGAATGACAACTGATATTTTCAAATTAAAATGTCCTTTTAGTGGCACCTGTTTGACTTTTGTACTGTGATTGCTGTAGTTGCAAATATTTGTATTGGGAGCTGTGGACCAAGTTATGTACTCTCTTTGTAGGTGGATGAAAACATTAGAAAAAGTCTGTTCAAGTTACGCTCAACGTGGGACGATGTATTCCCATTGACAAAGCTATATGCTCTGGATGTGCGGGTCAACTCTCAGGACCCTGCCTGGCCAATCAAACCACTGCCCCCCACTGTCAACGCCAGCATTCACGTCAACCCAAAGTTTTTAAAGCAGGTGTGTAAAGCCTTCTATCAAAATTCATGGTATATATGACGATAACCTTTCTTTACTTTTAGGACTGCAAAAAAATGTACATTAGGCTGCGGTATGTCGTGATTAAATTATATTTTGTATAGTAAATTACAAATATATTTCCCATCATGGAAATTTGCACCTTTTTTATTTTATATGAATTTAACACTTGTATACTGAATCAAACACGTTCTCACTTTCCTTGCTTATGTATTGAATGTCTTGAACGCACCTCCAGCCTGAGGATACTCCACCACGGGCCAGCACACCCCAGCCACGGGCGCCTCAGCCCGCAGCCCCCCCACCCCAGCCCACCCCTGCTGTCAGCGAAGCCAGCCTGACACAGGAGCAGCTCATCAGGCAGCAGCTGCTGGCCAAGCAGAAACAGCTACTGGAGCTGCAACAGAAGAAGATTGAGCTGGAGCTGGAACAGACCAAAGCCCAGCTGGTAGGGGGATAAATAATGATGGCTTCAGGCGAATACTGGAGTAAAGATTGTCTATTTGATATCAAACAGAAAAATCCATAGAATATTTTCCATGATGTGAAACGTTTTTTTCTTTTGTGTTGTCAGGCCGGGGGGTTTGTATTGACTCCCACTGTGCCTCAGCCCAGTGTTTCAGTGGTCCCCACCACAGTGCCAGTCATCAGACCTTGGATCCCTCCTAACTCTGCTGAGGCCAGTCCACCCACGAGAGATCCCCGGTTAAACCGATGTGGACCACCTGTGTCTAAAGAACAATCAACTGTGAATAAAGATGGCCATAGTATGGGAGGTGTGGCTGTCACGCCAGAGAAACGCCAGGCAGAAAAGCCCAGCAAGGTGGAGAAGACGAGGGCGCCTAAAAAAGGCACACCAGAGGAAAAGCCCAAGTCTCCCTCAAAATTGCCCTCTCCTATGCCCAAGGGAACGCAGGGCAGAGGCAAGCACTCCGAGGCCGACGGCCCCAAGACTCCAGAGACTGTCAAGAAGGATCCCAGGCTGCGGAAACGCATTCATGACAAGTCCGGGGATTCCAAGGAGGAAGAACAAAAAGAGAAGAAAAGATTTGGCGAAAAGAAGGAAAAAGAGGAGACCCCACGAGTGCCAGATCCCCAAAGGCCAGCCAAGACCAAACTACTGAACGGCTCACTGAGCAAACACGAGCTGGCCGACTCCATGGACAAAGCTGACTTCAAGAGTGGAGGCAATGCACGCACCAACGCGAGGAAACGCACGCGTTCCAGGTCTCGTTCCTCCTCCCCAAAGAGGAAAGACAGGAGGTCGCCTAAGGCCAGAGCCAGGAGTAATTCCTCCTCCCCGACCCCTTCTCACAAACAGGTCAAGCCAAGAAGGACCCATACAGATGAGCCGCCGCACGGCAAGCCAAGCAGAGAGGACAGGGCAGCGCCCAAAAAAAGCCCGTCTGAGCCCAAAAGAGGCAAGAGGCCGCCGGAGGAAAGGCACGTCGAGGGCAGGGAGTCTCACTCCCCTCGCATCCACTCAGAGGCCAAGGAAAATGCCCACCGCTGGAGAAGCGGCTGGGAGGAGAACAAACAGTGAGTATCGGGGATCTTCCTCACACTTTGACAGGAAATGTAAACTGGTCTCTCCAGAGACCTTAAGATATGTCTTTTTGAGTACCGATGTCTATTGCATTTCTTTGGTGCTTACCATTGGGGTTCTGGTTCTACAGGTCCAATGTTTTTTTAAATCAGTCGATCAGAACAAAATGTCGTTTATGCAAATTGACAATGAAAATACACGATAGCTGTGGTACCTTTTTGACGATAAGGTCCACTACAATCCCGACCATTTCCGAGATTCAAGGCACACCAACTTAAAGTTGTAGGACATGGTCATGAAAAATGAAACACACACACCATTACTGGGATATTATATATACTAGGTTAATTTTCGCAACATTTCACATGGGACTCAAAAGTAGCACATGGATACAGGTTCATAAAAATCAGATAAGAATATTATGTCCGAATACTTGATTCTTTATAAACATCGGTTTCAGTGCAAAGGTTCAGTGTTCTTGTTGCACCCCGTCCGCAGCCTGAAGCCGTCGGAGGAGCCTCATGGGAAGCCTGGCCCCCAACGCCATAAACCATACAATAGCTCCCGTCCCAGCACACCGCGGACCCCCAAACACCGCCTCAGTGTGGACGCCAACCTCCAGATCCCGGAAGTCCTCAACTCAGCCAGCAAGCGAGAACTGCTCAGGAGGGTAAGTCTGAAACACAATACTGTGCCTGGACTTGCTCTCTGCATTGGACATGTTTTCTAGATTTGTGTGAGTAGGGTGTTTGACTTATTTAGACATTACTGTTTCTATCTGCAGGCCAATAAGAGTTTGGAGAGTGGCGAGATCTCCCAGGAAGACTTCCTGAACTTGGCCCACCAGATCCACCAACTCTTCCAGTATCAGGAGGAGAAGCTGCAGCGCTCTGACTCCTGGGAGGCCCCCAGTGAGGATGACTCCGGCTCCCAGCACCACTTCCCCTCCAAGAAGAAGCCCCTGCTTTCCACTCCCGTCTCCCCACGGGCCCGGCCCCATGACCACATGGACGCCGCCGAGCTCTCTTACTACGAGCACAAGTCCAAGCTACGGCGCACTCAGGTCAACCGCCGCGCCCCAGGCGAGGACTGGGACGGGGAACCGGGCTCCGAGGACGGCGAGCCCGAAGGACCAGTGGTGGAGGGAGTGCCCGGAACCCAGGCCCACAAGTACAGCCACCCGCCCCGGGAGAGACCAGGTAGGTTGACACCGATCTGCTCGTTGGCCCTGTTGGTCCAGGCCTCCTACAGTGTAGTTGAAGTTGTAGTGCTGAAGGGGATTTCAAATGGTCTACCTATGTTGTACCTGAAGCATACAGGCGGTAGGTGGATTCTACCCAGGTCGTTACCACCTTCAGCAGCTCAGTACTTGCCTGGTTATAGTGATGTGGTGTTTGTACTCCCAGGGGAGAGACACAGCAAAGAGCGCGAAGAGCCGCCTGCTCCGCAGCAGCCGCCAGCTCCCATGATCGAGGAGTACAACCACGGCAAGGAGTTCCCGACGCTCAAGTCCCTGCCCGGCCTGCGCTTCAGGAGGAGAGCAGACCCCCGGGACTCCAGTAAGTCAGACTTATGTTCTACTCCAATGATCCCTGCGTTGACTTTCTGACCTTGTAGATGATGGCGTCATTAGGAGGAACTCTAGTCCACGGCTAGTACAATATATCGTCTTTTTTCAGTCCTGCTTTACTTGTCGTTGTAGGTGAGCGAGAGTGGAACTCTCCGCTGACCGAGCGACAGCGAGAAGAGCACAAGAGTGGCTACGATGCGCCGGCCAGGAAATTTGCCGCCCACCTCGACACTCGCCACAGCGACCCCCGTAGGCAGGAGCGCCTCCCTGCTTCCTCCACGGTGGTCCACAGGAATTGCCCCAGCCCGGCGCACGTGGAGGCACCGGCGCGCACCCCCCCAGCACCGGGGTACCAGCGAGAACGTCTCTCCCCTCTCCACCAGACAGAGCCCGTCGAATCGAGTCCCGTTCCCAGGTTCGAGAGCCCCAACAGCGAGCACTCCGACGACGGGCCGCTCAACCTGGATGCACCTGCAACTCCCCGCCACCCCGCCTTACCCTCCAGGCCCATCCTGAAGCCCCTCCCCCCCGGAGGACCCCTGGCTTCAGTCCGCCAGCACAGCAGCTCCCCGGGACACACACCTCCTCACGAGGGAGGCTACCATCCTCCCAGGTACGACGGGCCAGTCCTCAAGGGCCCACCCAGA
>OMKP01001562.1:0-10275 GCA_900302375.1 Bathygadus melanobranchus
ATATGTGTATATTATATATATATATGTATATTATATTGTATATTATATATATATGTATATATTATATATATGTATATTATATATATATATATTAGTTATAATAATAATTTGCCTTGCATATTACCAACTTCCCTAAAGGGCTGTTTATTTCGATGCAGTTAGGAATTGGTCTGGGAAGTTTATATTCTATTTCTTAAGAATATTATTTTTTAAACGCAAGTCGGGTGCGAGGGAGCAAACTAGCCATAGCTGTTGAGCTGTTTTTTAGTTTTCTGCTCACAGCTCTTATACTTTGAAACATTGACGGCCACAGGGGGATATTTACGTTGATCCTGGTTGAAAGACAAAAGAGAGGATATATCTAATAGAAGTACCACAACATGCACATTGTTTTGGTGTAAAGCCAGTTACCTTGACCATAACAGCAGGCTCGGCAATGCATCTGTGAATAGAAAATTAAAAGAAAAGCCCTCACTGTTAATGAAAATAAGTTTGGCCCGAAGACATTAACACTGAAACGGACTCGAATGGTGCTGAGTAATTGGTTAAAAAAAAACATCTTACCTACCTTAAGCAAAGGTGCATGAATCAAGCACAGGTTTTTATTGTTGCTTTTTAAGGACGAACGCGTTACTTAAATCATACAGAAAATAACACAAATCAACTTTTCTTAAATGGATACATTTAGCAAAGCACTTGGGTAGATGACTTTGTTGACCCAGATCCGTTTCTGTCTAACTCGGCATTTTAAAATGAAAGCCCTTAGCGGGTTTGGTGAGTAATGGAACGTGTTTGGATTGCCCACCATCATATCCCACCCTCTCATTTGTCACTTGCTAACTAATACAGGGGATTGATTAATAGGCCTTAACAATAATAATCCAGAATGGGAAATATCCTCTCATATATCACTGAGATGGAGTTTTGTTAATATTGAGTTGTTTTCCTCCTCCAGATTAAACATTTGAGAACTAAACTTGCATTAAAGTAAATAACTTTAAAAACTAACATTATTTAACTTGCAGAATACACTGATATTATATTAAAAAAAGAAAAGAAAATGTTGGCTCTCAAAACGAAAACGTTACTGTGTTTTCCAAAAGTAGTTTATGGAAGATATTCTTGGTTTGTGTACATGGATCCTACACTAAATGCTTTCTTTGCATGTATTTGCTGTTTACTTTAGAATGCCATTTGCTTCGCCCGTGGACCATTAAGATCAACATGAAACGCATTAATTTTACTTCTCTGCTTTTTATTTCGTTTCTTGGTCCTTCTCTTGCTCCACTTTGCGATTCACGCGATCTCTAACTTTGGCGGTGTGTGAACTCCACGGCCCTTCACATCCTTGTCCTGTGGAAGCCCAGAAATCCTTATATTTACTTATTTATTTTAATAGGTGGATTCTTTTGTTTTGCATTGCGCTCACCAGAGAGGATTGGATCTGTCATATTGCATACGTTGTTCCATAGGTTTCGCTTCCCCGTAAGACAAATATACTCCTGTTTTTCCTTGTTTCTTTGTTTTCGTATTAACACCAATGTTAATAGCTTGAACGACTCGTGTAATGCAACAGGTTCAATTCAGGTTTTCTTTTGGTTGTTCAAAGAAACGGGGGGTGGGGTGGTGTATTTAAGATTATTGGGATCTTACCTTTTGGTCAAACGCCAAGGCAAATGGTATGAATGTCAGGCCAAAACCACAGTCAGAATGCCAACCACAACTGTAGTGCACACCTTGCTATGTTTCTGTGTGGGGGGGGTCTTATTTTTAGGACCTCCTTCCACACCCACCCGGATCTTGATTTGTGTTACGATTGATGTCAACTTCTGTCCTACTGACTGAAATGCATTTAATACCGCGTCAACCACAACGGAACGGTCTGAGATCCTCACGCTCGTCCAACACTGTGACACACAGACACACACACACACACACACACAAACACAAACCCCCACCACCACCACCAAAATACAATTGTCTTATTTCCTTTGGTTGAACTGTCTTTGTTTTTTACTGGGCTGATGGCATGAGATATACGATGCATATATTTATAGACAAAGCGTTGGTTCTGGTGAAGTGGCCGATTTCTAAAGCAGTGGCTTGAAACGATGACGTGGTGACAGGCAAATATATGAAAAGAGATTGCATTTCTTTGAAGATGTCAGTATTCTCGCCACAGCATTACCACTACACCTTAATGTAATCTGTCTTGAAATGTATAGATGTTATTGAATGTCTGAAAGATTATAAGATGATACGTGTAAAAGTTAAAACCAACAAAAAAAGAAATGGTGGATTTAAAATTGTGTAAAACAGAATTACCTAGGATCAAATGTACTATTTTGTTTGTATTATAATTACTGTTGTATTGGCAGAGGGATATTGAACAGAAATCAGCTGTAATAAAGTAATTTTAGTATAACTTGACCTGTGTTGTTTTCTTTCGTTTTGCTTTATCATTTATCATTCATCATTCCAAAACATTTCAATAGAATAGAAACACATTATTTCCATAGATGTGATTACTCGATCGCCCACAGCCATTCCAGGGCTGTGTTAGTTGAAATCAAGTTGATGATGTTGCGTAACCTGGCCTGTAAAATCAGGATCATGTTCTTCTGCCGGAGCTCCGCTGCATAGAAACCAGTTTATTGTGTAACGTCCTACTTTTGATCTGTTTCCTCATATTTTGGGCGGAGCCACCAAGTGTTATTTTACCTCACGAGAGTGTGTTGTTTACCACTCGGTGGGAGGTTAGGTCATAAAGCTGTTAACGTTGGCTAATTTATTTGTGTTCCAACGCAAATATATATATTTTAAAATGTATTCCAGCGTAGAACATTACTCAGCAAGAGGCTGCATAATATTCCCATGGTACTACATTCCTGAACTCTAGGGGGCGCCCGTTATTTTAACTACTCAGAAATAGTATTTGTTGTGACCCGCAATTTAGAACCGGGTTCATCGACAAGACAGAGACGGAGGAAGGGGAAAAACACAAGTGCACTTTGGGGTTGAAAGTTGACCAATTTTTTTTGTGAATTTGTTGTATTGAAAGCGTTTTGTTGCACAGTGCTGGCACGGTTCGTGCGGGATTTGAATAGACGATGGCTCCAACTATTCAGACACAGGCGCAACGAGAGGATGGCCACAGGTACAACCCATGCTTCCCTTAAGTTTACACTTCGTTTACAGATTGGTATATATTTAGGTCTTCGGCTATCGCCCATTATATTGTAAAACGTGTATTACATACATTATACATTAGTTGACGTTACAATGGTACTTTCTATTGCTCCATGTAACTCCATGTACTCAAGATGTTGACACTTGTTATTGTGGACCATATCTAGCTGTGCGTATATACTACTAAGCAAATAGAGCTTGATGTTTCAAGACAATATTTAAAAATTGGGCGGTCCCGCCTCAAAAGATAGACAGGAGAGGGGATCTCGCATATACTTGATCTGTGTTGTCAAATATAATATGAAATTGTGACGTTGAGCTGTTTCCTTTTACAGTAGGAGCTCCTCTCACAGAACTGTGCCGGAAAGGTAAATGCATCAAACATGGCGTCTTGATAATTATTATCCAATGGCTCTCTGTATAAGTATAAGAAAGCAAAACGAAAGCTACGGTGACTAATGTCTAATTTTGTTCTTATAACAGGTCGGGTGTGGTCTGTCGGGTAAAATATTGCAATAGCCTTCCAGACATCCCCTTTGACCCAAAATTCATCACATATCCATTCGACCAGCACAGGTAAACACCGCCACCACTACTGACATTGACTTGGGGCTCACTGGAAGATACTTGGACAGAGTCTTGACGGCTGGATATTGTTGTTGATCTCTTGGAACAGATTTGTGCAGTATAAAGCCACCTCTCTAGAGAAGCAGCATAAACATGAGCTACTGACCGAGCCAGACCTCGGTGTAACCATCGACCTTATCAACCCAGACACCTACCGCATCGACCCCAGCAGTGAGTCTTCTAATCAAGCCTTGCTGTAAGGCAGTAGACTAAGGCGTCTCCGTCATGTGACCGTTTTATGAATATTATCGTTGCAGTTCTGTTGGATCCAGCTGATGAGAAGTTATTGGAAGAGGACATGCAAGCCCCGTCCAGTTCTAAAAGGTGACCATGCACGCACGCACGCACACACGCCCATTGTGTAATTTTCACATTGAGACAAGTGCTTTCTTTAATTAAAAAATAATCATACTTTTAATGTGGAACCATTTTATTCCCCATCTCACCCCCATTGCTGGGAGGATCCGCAGAATAATAATTTCATTGTACTGTGTGACAGACTGTTTCCTGTACGTATGACAAAAAAGTTTGAACTTGAACTTTGCACTTTAATGTCTCTTCCTGAAGGTCACAGCAGCATGCCAAGGTGGTGCCGTGGATGAGGAAGACAGAGTACATTTCTACAGAGTTCAACAGATACGGAGTCTCCAACGAGAAAGTGGAAGTCAAGTAAGTTAGATCAGTTTGTTTATTCATTTCATTGCAACATTAATTTTCATACAATTCTTACATTTTATGCTTTTATTTTTTTATAAACGCTTTATGCTTTTATTATTTCCCTGTATTTTTCTCTTCAGGATCGGTGTGTCTGTCAAACAACAGTTCACAGAAGAGGAAATCTACAAGGACAGAGACAGCCAGATTTCTGCTATTGAGAAGACATTCGAAGATGCACAGAAACCAGTGAGTCAACCAATTTCTGTAGCTCCCCATCATCATACCTCAGTAGTTTTAAAGACAAATTAATCATATATTTTTGGGAATACTGAAAGTTGTTAGAAGTGAAAGGAAAACATTGTACTACGTGTTTCCTCTCCAGATCGCCCAGCATTACAGCAAACCCAGAGTTACTCCTGTGGAAGTCATGCCCGTGTTCCCTGACTTCAAGGTAAGCCATGTTTTGAACTCTTGAGTAATATCCCTCCATCCTGTTTATAGTCTAGTCTGTAAGATGTGTACGCTTTTCATTGTAGCAACAGGAATTGTGATATACAATGTCTCCCTCAATAAACACTGTTTTCAGGGTGATGTCCCATGAACCAATCTTTTTGAAATATAATATTGGGTCTGTTATTAAAGTCATTAATTACTGCTTGGAAATGCATGCACATGGACCAATGTTCTTCTAGTTAATGACCCAGCGCGGTGTGTTTACTCCTTCCCAGATGTGGATCAATCCGTGTGCTCAGGTCATCTTTGACTCTGACCCTGCACCTAAAGACATGTCTGCTCCAGCCGGAGTGGAGATGATGTCTCAAGCCATGATCAGGTATGTGCGCTTGTGTGCATGCGCATGTCTTATGCAGTGACTTGCCATTGCATTATCAGTGACAATGCAGTGGTGAGTCACTGTATGATAATACGTTTTACTTCTGAAGATGACATGCTGTTGTTGTCAACAAAGGTAGATTCAATCAATTCAAAGGTAGACGTACAGTAGACATACAGTAGACTATGAACGTTACCCAACACTGATTGTCACCCACTGCATTGTCTGTTTTTTTCCACAATACAGAGGTATGATGGATGAGGAAGGAAATCAATTTGTGGCCTACTTCCTGCCCAATGAGGAAACCATCCGTAAGCGCAAGAGAGACACAGATGAGGAACTCGATTACATGCCTGATGAACTGTGAGTGGGATTTGCTTACATTACGGTGACTTAATTGCTTGATTTCAAACACGCTGATGCCCACACGTTTTGTGTTTTTGTTTCAGGTACGACTACAAGATAGCCAGGGAGTACAACTGGAACGTTAAGAACAAAGCCAGCAAGGGCTATGAAGAGAACTACTTCTTCATCTTCAGAGATGGAGACGGTGTTTACTACAATGAGCTCGAGACAAGGTAACCCAGAATGCACTCCTTCAAAACCAATGCAATGAAAGAAAAGCAACGGTTGCTTTTAGAGGACTCGGATGGGCATGCCACGTGAAACGGTACTACCGTTTATGCCAAGTGTTTGCGGTCTTGTGTTCTGATGTTCTGCATTGTTCTGCATTGCAGAGTGCGTCTGAGCAAGAGGAGAGCCAAGGCAGGGGCTCAGTCCACCACGAATGCCGTGCTTGTGTGCAAGCACAGAGATATGAATGAGAAGGAGCTGGAAGCCCAGGTGAGTGTTGTACCATCTAGCTAAGACCTTTAAATGAGTGTTCATGTTACGTTATGTGACCAAAGGCAACACTTTGTATTAGTAGGCTCCTAGGGGTTTTATATATTTAACTTCCGTTGGGCTATAAAACACACAACAATTCCATTGCCAGCGATTCTGTGTCTGTATCTGTCCAAAGTCTACATCCATTGTAACCCGCTTTGATTTTGTTGAGTGACAATGGTTTGTATTTGGAATAAGATCTGATTATGCTTATTAGATGTATAAACAGCCCTAAATGACATAGTTCAAATTAAAACACAGATTTTCATTTTTTAATATTGTTCCTTTCTTCCTATAAGACAATGCATATTTCATACTTACTCACACAGCTAGTCATCTGCTTGGCCATGGCACTTATTATTATTATTATTAAGCTGTCACAGTGTATTCATGCATTTACCTCTGTCATTGTGCACCACAGGACGCTCGTAAAGCTCAACTGGAGAACCATGAGCCAGAAGACGAAGAGGAAGACTTGGATAAGGACATGCAGGACTCTGGTCAGTTCTTTGTTTTTTGCACTCTTTTTGTTGTTACTGTTATATTGTTTTATTGTCTCTATTTCGAAGATAGATTTCATGTAATGTGTTAATTCTCTGAGCCTAATATGCTCCTGGAAAAGTTGGTAAAGGGCTCGTGAATTTTGAAATGTCAATTTCCCGTCCTGGAAATGTCTTGGGATACACAGAAATGTTTATTTACTATTCTACGTTTTGACTTGAAATGTCATGACGTTTGTGCAGGTGACGAGAAAGAGAAGGGCAGCGGGAGTGATGCAGAGAACTCTGACAGTGAGTCGGAGAGGGACGACGAGGAGGAGGAAGATGAGCAGGAACAGCCGCCGAGAGAGGAGGAAGAAGAGGAGGATGAGGAGAGCGAGGAAGCCAAGCGGCGCAGGAAAGCCAGCGGCAGCGGCAGCGAGAGCGGCGAGGAGAGGACCAGGGAGATGCGGGACGAGGAGGAGATCTTCGGCAGCGACGACGAGGACAGCGACGCCGACAACGAGCCCAAAACCTCCGGCGCCAGGAGCAGCGGCGAGGAGGAGGGCAGCGGGAGCGAGGAGGAGGAGGACCGGGGGAGCCGGAGGAGCCGAGGCAGCGCGTCCCCGGCGCACAGCGACCGTAGCAGTGAGCGCTCGGGGGGCCGTGCTCAGAGCGGCAGCGGTAGCGAACAGGGCTCCGACTCCAGCGACGCCAGCGACAGTGAATGAGGGCCCATGGTTGGACATGCTGGGGATGTCTGGGTTGTATCTGGTCATAGTGCCTGTCTGCCGGCTTTTAAAGAGCCTCGCCTGCCAGGTGATGAAGGCTTTTGTCCAAATTAGCTGGTCAGACGGGTGCAAGTTTATTGTGTTTTTGTTTCTTTCCTTTTTTTTAATAAAAAAAATGATGTACAATGGTGAATTGTATTCTGTATGAACATTTCCTCCATTGCTAAACCAAAGAAACTGCTATCTATCAGTGGTCAACAAGGCAGTTAATTGTTCAATCACTGCACTGGGGGAAGTGGGCGTGGCTTGATCAGAACTGCGTTAGGAAAAATAATCATGAAAGCAGGATTGTCGCTGTGGCCCGGTCCCATCCTTGGGTGGTAGATTGGGTGGATCTGGTAGAGGTCCTGGATGGCCAGTAGGGGGTGCCCATCCCTCTGGTTTATTAAATGCTCTTTCGTATGAGACGCTTAACCAAGGTCCTGGCTACATTAGAGTAGGGATGCTAAACCCGGTGTCCTGGCCAAATTCCCAGCCTGGCTCTTGTACCAACATGGCCCCTAATCATCCCCTGGTCTTGGGTTGTATCATTCATCACCTCTCCACTGTGATAGCCAGTGCACAGTGAGCGTTCTGGCGCATACTGGCTGCCGTGCATCATTCGTGGTAGACGGAGTGTTATATACCACACACACACTACAGAAATCGTCCTGAAAAGCGCTATGTAAACGCAACGAGCACGTACAGCCAATGTGAACATACTCGTCGACGTTATTCATGTGATGTGCACACATGATGTATGATACATCCACGGGACATGCCGGTGTGCACACTTCATTTTAAATAACTGTGGGCGGAGCTACGCTTTGTCTGCCGCCCGGGCGTATGACGTTCTCACGTCTTACGTCAACTCTAAAAAATCGAAGTAGATTTCTCCAGCCGTACTCTCTCTCCTTGTTTTATATGTTACAATAACAATTGTGTACATGTATCCGACTGCCTACATCGTAGAAACCAAACACACACTGCTGTAACGGAATATGGCCATCGAATGTGACGCATCGGGACGAAATCGACGCTTCTTCCAGCTAAGCTAACGCTCTTGCATCTATAAGCAAACTCGCTAGCCTAGAGGGGTAGCGTTAGCAGCTAGCGTTTTCTACCAAGCTACATTGCTATGTGGTAGCCGCTAAAAAAAAGAAAAAAGAAGCTAGCTCGCTAATAAGTGACATTTTGTCAAAGGTAAACAACCAAGCTTTCAACAGCGCGGACTGGCGCCTGTATATCGCCCCATCATGGCGTCGTAACTCCTACGATCTCGGCTGCTGGATGTGGACGTTTATCAGCATACTTTGACCGCGCAGACCGAAGTGTGAGGGGTTGGAAAAGGCGGGGGGCACAGCAGCAGCCCCCATCGGCCACGGAAAACAGTACAGACCCCGGCTTGCCGAGGCCCGCCGAGTTAAGCTAGCCCCAGCTGATGGTAGACGCAAGCAACAGAAGGGCGCTAGTTTTGCTTGCTTAACCCTTCACTCGAGTCACCCCGACGGTCTCCGCCCTTGTCGCCGCCGTTCCTACAGGTTTGTATGTTACAAGTCACCTGAATAGTGTCTATGTGTGTGTATATGTATATATATATATATATATATGTGTGTGTGTTGTGCTACATGTGGTGTTCAAACTTCCTCCGCCATGTAGCTGGTCAGTGAGTGCGCTGTAGCCGCTCGTATCCAGTTGCAGATTATCTGTTATGATTAGCCGCTTTCTATATATAGGATTTGGATGTTAAGGTTTGAATAGGGGCGGATTAAATAAAATCCACTATAACTTCGAAGATAAGCCGGTTTTGCAAGCGACAGTACCGTCTCTACTTGCCTATTCGTTGACAACGGCTAACCCTAGGCGTGTTGTGCACCTGCCCTGTTCATTGAATGACTTGCGTCTTTACACCGAAGTGTTTGCAAACAACCATAACGTTTGTGGTGAGCAGAATGTAAACCACACTGCTTAACCCCACCACGGTTTAACCCCCTGCCGCAGTCCTTCATTTAATCATGTTTACTCTCCTGTATACCAATTATATAACAAGTGTGTTGCTGTGGAAGGTAGTATTGATTTGGGGATTGATCTATTGCTACCAACCAAGAGTTTAATTAAGACTATCGTTGTAATACGCACATTCTGTATTACTAGTTTGCATATAGCGTGCTAGTACGCGTTGCTTCCAACTAAAACAGTGTTAAGGCAACTTTACAGTTGTCAGCGCTAAAGCTAGTCCTACTCCTCTGTAGGATGTGCTATTTGATGGTTGCGCACAAAAAGAGTCGTCACTGTTTCTGTTTAGAAGTTCTATTTTTACCGATTTAGTAATCTCTTGTGGGGACCTACTTTACTTACAGGAATATACCTTTTTAGGTCACCTAGTGTTTGTCTTACTATGTGAGGGAAAGGTTTTACAGACCTTGACACAGCTAAAAACAATAATAAAAATGTGCATTTTTAAAAATAATGTATTTTGTATTTTATGTTCCAGTAATAGTAGTATGATAATTACTATTAGTGAAGCATACATTTACTTATTTTTTAAGATAAGGTGTTTTATGGGGGAACACTATGCTCATCCTATATTTATTCACCAGGACACGGATGATGTGATCCTGGACACACCCGAGTGACACCGATTCCTCTTTCTGTCTTGAGTTACATCCAACTGGAGCGGACATTCTTCCACCATCACTCCATTGGATTCCACACGCTCGCTACAACCTGCCACACCCATCTGCCGCCTCTCCTGTGCCTGAACCATGTGAGGGCCCCTCGCTCCGCTCTGAGGGGATCCCAGGACAGTTCTGCATAAACCCCCCCCCGCCCCCCG
>OMKP01001572.1:4243-34288 GCA_900302375.1 Bathygadus melanobranchus
CTAACAGGAGAAGCCGCTAAGCGCTAGCCGTCAAAGGCGCCTCTTCAACAATTTAAACTTGTCTGAAGGGGGTTATTATTTATCGCATATACGCTGCTCATGCACTAATGGTACGCCGGTCCCATGAAACAAAGTACTGTTTTCCTACTCATGAAGAGGAAAACATATTCACTTATATTTTAAGATAATTTCCTTTGAGTGTGGTTAGTTTAACATCAACAGAAGACTGGGGGTGATCTAGAACAACCTCCATCTCACATGGAAATCCCATAATTGAACTACAACAATAGTAAAACAGATGTGAAGGGGCAGTGTTTGTGTCACAGCCAAGGTACTGGGCTCGATCCCCAGTAGGCATCCTTGAGAAAGAGGCCTTACACCGACCTGCTCGTTAATTACATGTATCTGAGTCACTTTGGATAGAAGTGGCTGCTAAACAGTAAAAGTTGTTGTCTTGATTGGCTAAATGGATGTGGGGGGTGTCATGGGTTCTATTCACCTTGAACCTGGAGGTTGGCCTTGGACACCACCAGTCCCTCTGCGTCGGCGGTCACCCTAGCGCTGTCCGACACCCGGCACTGTCTGATGCAGAAGGTGTGGCAGAGGCCGTTGCTGGTCACGACGAACCTCTCGTCTTCCTCGCAGAGCCGCTGGCCGTTGAGTCGCCACACCAGTCGCGTGTCCTCGGGCGAGACCACACACTTGAACGTGGCATCCTCTCCCTCGCGCACCGTGATGTTGTGGAGCTCAGCGATGAACTCCACTGTACGAGGCGCTGTGGAGGGCGATGTTTCCATGAAAATGTCGCTGTGACTGGTCTATTTGACTGGTCTCTGTGGCTGTTGTTGTGACTGTCTCTGTGAGTGTTTAGTGCTATGATTATTATCATCTCATTTATATTATTTTCCTGATATTTATTGGCGGAGTAAAATATGTCTGTATAAAGAGTGTGAAGGTGGGTTATTATCTCATATATGCAGACGATGCACTAATGCTACCATGGTCCGATAAAACTCCTGATAGAACTTTTCTTGTGTATTTCAGGAAGCCTAAACCATTGCAAATTGATGATTTTACTCTTCTAATTGTTCCTTCCAGTAGTAAGAAACATAAAACAAGCCAAGCCTTTTTGTTTCACTGGAAGCAACTTGACATTTTTAGTGGTTGTTGTACTTACTTTCTACACTGACGATGGCGGAGGTCCGGTCGTCAGTGGACTCGCAGACGTACTCTCCCGCGTCCTCCTCCATCAGCTGATGGATGGCGAAGCTTCTCTCTCGCCCCTGTGCCCTTATTGTGTGTTGGCGACTCGGGGAGATCTCCTGGCCGTCCTTAAGCCACTGGACGTCTCCTTTAGGCTTGTTGAGCTCACATCGTAACGTAAGCACGCTGCCCTTTAGCCCCCTAATGTTCTCCAGAGGTTGGCTAAATGTCGCCTTCATTTCTGAGGAGCAATAACAAAGGAATGGCTATTTTAGAAATGTCCATGCGGTAGTAATGCAATTCAGTAGCTATGCTAGTTGATGTCTACAGCAGAATAGTGTAGTGGCTAGGGTGTTTGACTCTCAGCCGAAAGTTACAGGGGCAGTTCCCCCATGTACGCAACCTACCTGTAGGCTAAGATGCCTACCTGCTCATTAATGACATGTATCTTAATTAATTGTCAACTGATAGGTTTTCTAGTGACCACTTTGTAATTCGCCGATTGTGTAGAAATATTGACCAAACGATAGCTCTATATAGAGGAGTGCTGCTACCCAGCGGTTTCACTTGGAAGCCCCCGTCTCCTGGACAGGTATACACCGCTAGACACACGGGCCTCATCCAGGTGATGGCGTCTTTAGTTCACCGCAGTCCGCGTCACATCACTAATTCAGATCTGTTGAATAGCCAATGTGAACTTTGAGTAAATGTAACTTCCGGTTTTGATGTCGGACATATGGGACGGTATGAAAATGGCTGATTATTGTTCTCCCTTTGTTCTATGATTTCAACACGGATTTGTTGTTCAAGATGTAGCATTATCAGTGCTGTAGCAATCATTCAGTAACTATGCTAGTTGATTTATTCAATGGAATAGGACAACTAAAACACTATGAAGTATCTGGTTTCTTACCTTTGACAATGACAGTGAAACTCATCTCATCGGTGTTCACATCACAGACATACACCCCAGCGTTGGTTAGCCTCAGGGGGTTAATGGTGAGATTGTGGTTCACGCCATCACTGGAAATATGAACGTTGTCTGCGTTCAGCAGGCGGCCATCTTTTAGCCACCGCACATTAGCTCTTTCTTGACTCACAACAGCACACAGTGTGACACACTCGTTTTCATAGGCAGAGATGGTCTTGTTTGGCTGCTTGTTCACAAACTTGACTGGTGGCTCTAAGGAAGAAATGAATCACGCCAATTTCATGGACATCTGGCAAACGGCAAACTTCACATGCACACTGTGTTGAAAGAAAGATAGAAAGAAGTGACAGACAAAGAAACAGAGATAGGACAAATATATATATATATAAATATATATGTTTAACCAGAACTTACGCTGGACTTCGACCAACGTGATCATTTTGTCGTCGACGGCGTCGCAGATGTATTTCCCTGAGTCGGAGGGTCGGAGCCCAGAGAGAACCAGTCTGCGTACGACATCACAGCTGTCGATTTTGATACGGTCGTCAGATTTCAGCAGGTTGCTGTTCCACAGCCACTGGACGGGGGCGTTGGGGCGGGAGACCTCGCACTCCAAGATGAGGTCATCTCCAGCCACTAGAATGTGCTGCTCTGGGGTTCCCGAGTTCCCAATGATCTGTACAGGGGGCTCTGGGGGGATAGTGGCTAGTGGTTAGGGGTGTTTGACTCCCAGATTGTGGATTTGAACCCCGATGTCTGCAGTCTACTCTGTAGACTTGAGGAAGATGCCCTAAAACCTACCTATTCCTAAATGACTTCTATCTCAATTCACTGTAAAATCCCTGTGGATAAAAGCATCTGTTAAAATTTCTAAATAGATTAATAATCATACAAGATCAGGTTAGGGGTTAGGGCATCTTGCTCTAGGATTTCTACAGGTAGGCTGCAGACATGGAAGGTTGAACCAAGGAGAAGATGAATTTAGCTCCTGCTTACTGCTGACAGGAGGATCTAAAGAGTGTCAACGTTAACACGTTGTCACATTACCTTTGACGGTGATACAAAATGTCAACTTGTCATC
Source organism: Bathygadus melanobranchus (assembly GCA_900302375.1). Taxonomy (NCBI): domain Eukaryota; kingdom Metazoa; phylum Chordata; class Actinopteri; order Gadiformes; family Macrouridae; genus Bathygadus; species Bathygadus melanobranchus. The sequence goes on from OMKP01001572.1 coordinate 7,459, forward strand.
TCCGGCATCGCAGGCGTACTCTCCAGAATCCTCAATCCCAGCACTGAGCACTACCAGCGACCGGAACGCTCCTTGCTCCTCGCAACAGAACCGCTCATCATGGTTGATCAGCACGTTGTCTTTGTACCAGCTGACCGGCGCGTTGGCCCGTGACAGCTCGCACACCAAGATGATGTCGTCGGACACCAGGAACTGCTTCTCTGTGCTGGCGTCCGTCTTCCCCAGGATTCTAACGGGAAGCTCTGGAAGCAACATGAAAGAATGAATGAATTAATCAGTTAACTGATCATTCAATCAAGCATTGATAATTCAATAATCCAATTAACTATCAACAAATAGTTGATGGTTAGGAGGTGATTTGACACATCAAAAACAAAACAATGTCCGAATGAATGACTGAATGAATGAATGGATGACTGAATGAGCCATTAAGCAGTTGTTCAATAACTAATTTAATTCTGCACAAGCAAAAAATATCAATGAATGCAAGAATGAATTGATTAATTAACGGATTGATTCATTAATAATTAGTGGATGAAGGGCTGTAAGAATGGATTCATGTAATGTAAGAATTACTTAATGAATGAATAGATGAGTGTAGGAATTATGAATCTATGACTGGATACCTTTGACTTTGACCTGGAAGTCCATGACGTCGTCCTTGGCGTCGCAGACGTACTGGCCCGCATCCTCCAGGCTCAGGCAGTGGATGGTGAGCTGGCGGAGAACCACGTCCTCCAAGATGGTCACCTTTCTGGAGTCCTCCACTTCCTCTCCGTTCTTCTTCCAGGTGACCTCGGCGTTTGCACGAGACACCTCACAGTCAAGCACCAAAGCCTCGCTGACGAACTTCTCCACGACGCTCGCCATCTTCCTTGGCCGCACAAAGCGAACGGGAGGTTCTGTGTGGAGAGGAGATGAAGATAAGAAACCAACAATTCAGACAAACACAGAAATAATAATAGTAACAGCCGCAAAAATAAGAATCACCATAACTAATAACGTCATTATAATCAATCAGGAACAAGCAATAAGCGTTATTATTTAATTATTTATTAATATTTCAAAATCAGATAACATTTAAGACATACACATGTAATATGTATATAATATTTCAAATTTTTCTAATTTCATTTAGAAAATCTGTTTTAGTTAAAAACATTTTTAAAACCTCATTACCTGCCAACTATAACAACAATACTGATACTAATAATGATCAAAACATTTGAAAAGCATACTTCCCTGTCAATAATAATAACATTAACAAAAACAGTAGTAATAGTAATAAGTAATAATGGAAACATCATTACCTGCTATGTTAACGAAAAACGTGACCGAGTCATCGGCCGTGTCGCACACATACTCGGCCGAGTCCTGGACAGTGGTCTCGTGGATGATGAGTCTGCGGTAGACCCCGTCCACCTCCAAGACCTGGTTGTGGTTCTCCTCCACCTCCAGCCCGTCCCGGTACCAGCGCACCAGCGCGTTGGCCCGCGAGATCTCGCAACTCAGCACCATCCTCTCCGACGTCTGCTGGCACAGCTCCATCTGGGACTGGCTGGGAGACACGATGCGAACGGGCGGTTCTGGAGAAGAAAACAAACGCACACCAGATCATTCAGATAAGTCAATAATTAGTCAGTACCCATTATGCAAAGACTGTTGTGGCTGTAGTTTGTCTTCGATACCGACTACTGTTGCCAATCAAAGATCATTTCCAACAATATGAACCACCATTTTCCCACCACCACTTTGTTTCCATGACAAAATGAGACTCTAAGCTACCTGTTTAGAACACCAAGCAGCTCAGCAACAGCATAAGCAAAATAAAATCCCTGTTCAAACATATACAACATATAAAACATATTTTTTTTAAAAACATCCATGCATACAACCTTGATGCCTGTATTACATGATTTTACCTGTGAGGTTTTAAACTGTATTGCAAGCACTCATCCACCAATCCAATAACCAATGCACCAATACAACAAATACATACATGGTTAGCAAATGAATGAGCCCCATCAGCAAAAGCATCAAATGCTACTGGTGTATGCAAACCCCCCCTTCTCTGACAGCGACACCACGGCAATGAACAACCTTTAAGCCAGGGTTAGCTCTAGCCATTGAGCGATAGCGTTCAGGTTTAATTACCTGTGATTTTAAGGTGAAAGAATATGGAATCGTCTGCTGTGTCACAGACATACTCCCCAGAGTCCTCAACTCCACTGCAAAGAATCTTAAGTCTTCGGTAGGGGCCTTCCACCTTGAGCTTAATGTTTTCGCTCTCCTGCAACTTCTGGCCGTCCTTGTACCAGTTTACCGCACCGTTTGGGCGCGACAGCTCACAGCTGAGGATGATTTCCTCTGGCACATGGCGGTCAAGATGGACGTCTTCTTTGGGGTACACTATCGTCACTGGGGGCTCTTCAGAGAAAGCGTGAATCATGTCAATTTAACATTAAAGCTGCACTAAACGTTGAAGCCACACTAAATATTAAAGCTGCACTTTGTAACTTTTTTCCACTGCAGTGGAAGTGCAATTTTCAGAAGTATTTGAAATTATGGGTGATAACACAGATGCAAAATAAAACATATCCACCTATGGCCAATCAACTATGTAATTAATTATTCCACATAATTTAATTTAATTCTGAATGAAAGTGAAAAAATTGTGCAGGTTTAACTATTTAATATCGGCAGACATATCAAGTCATGACACACTTTGCATCTATCTATTATCTAACAGCAGTTATTGGAAACTAAACAATAGTGTCCATGGTGTTTAGTTGGCAGACATATTTCCCCAGACATTACCTCGTATGTTAACCTTGAAGATTAAAGCGCTGTCTCCAGCTCTGCACGTGTACGTCCCCGTATCCGACAGCCGGGCGCTATGGATAGTCAGAAATCTCGCTGTGTCATCTGCTCTCATTGTAATGTTGTCGCTCGCTTGAATTTCTACTCCGTCCATGTACCACTGGACTGGGGCATCCGCCCTTGACACCTCGCACGCTAGAACCAGCTGGTCCTGTTCCACAACACTTTTGAAACACTCCTCCTCTGGACTGTTTACGAATGTTACCGGAAGCGCTGTAGAATAAGACAAGAGTAAGGAATCAATAAATAAACGGTTTGTTTTTGAAAAGGTGTTTCTTAAAACGTTTCAAACAGCAGTTGACAGCCAAGGTTTACGAGATTAGACAAGCTGCTTCCAAGGCCTGCTGATTAAAACCAGGTAGCTCTAGTCTATCCAGCACATGAGCTATGAAAGTGCCGAAGATTAATGATGGAAGTATGCAGTATCGCATGTGAATGAAGCAAGGTTAGCGATGTGTCCAAGAGACCTGTCAAAGGCCTAGAACCCTTCATAAACCTTCACATAAAATGTTTAGTGTTTCACTTAAAAAGGCATTCAAATGCTTGGTGAAGATGGAAAAAAAGAATGGATAGGGGTCAATCCATGATGGATGTGATGAAGATGAAGCAGCTTTTTTATTCATTTGAGATGATGTTCAGCTCTTTAACAAAATAAAGGCAGAATGAAGCCATCCATGGCCCATGGATCATATGAGGGGTGGCAGAGAAACGAGTCATTAGTTGCAACTAACACTTGGCATCCACGAGAAGTCTTTGCATGTCACCTTTCACCTCCACATAGCAATCGTTGAAATCTGAACCATCATCTGTTTTAAGATTGCACACCCCAGAGAATGAAGACGTGGCGGTGGTGGCCTCTTGCGTAACCTCTGTCCTCTTTCTGTCCTCTGATTGGTTGATAGGCTCACACTTCGGCAGGAGATTCTCTCTGTCCTCATTGGACGAGCGGGCATGGCTTATGAGATCTGCTGTGTTGCTCTGTTGGGAACTGGGCTCTGCAGACTCGAGAGACTGGCTTCTCCCAGCCTCTGGGGCCATTGAAGACCAGACAGGAGCTACAGGTGTTGTTTAATTAGGTTACAAGCAACGTACAAAAGAAGATCCTCATAAGATCTGAGTTGAACATTGACATGCAGCAGCAACGCGAGATGCTTGATGTACTCGAGAACTGTGGGTGGAGGGGGGGGGGGTGGATTAGCATTAGGGATTATTATATTATTATACTTGTTATACTTGTATTGCGGTACAAGCACAACATGCTATGCTTATTGCGGTATTGTTGACTTCAGGATTACGATCAATCCTATTTAATTAACAAAGCATTAACTTCTAATTGTTTACACTGACGTGTAAGTGTTCCATTTAGTGAATTTCAAAAAGTAAAAGTTATTAAATGTCAGTTTGCACGCTGTTTTCTTAAAGAGTTTAAGACTAGAACAATGATAATTTATCACAAATAATCAAATATGTTTGGTGGTGATATACACTTCGTAAGACACCAGGAGAATGCCTTAAGCTTTTAAATTATGGATGTTTTGTTCAATTGCCAAGCCTTAAGCAAATTAGTGACTTTAAAACTCAGAATTCGCTGATCACCTGCAACATCCACCTTGGATTCTATACGGACATCGGTCATCGCTTCACAGCTGTAAAGGCCCATGTGTCTGGCTTCTGCTGATTGGATGTTCATTGATCTCAACGCCTCTTTTGATTGGACGTCGAGGTCACTCAGAGGAAGTGGCTGAACCTCATCTTTGTACTTATCGACCTCGACTGTGGGGCCTGAAACATTACATTGCAATTTAATTGGGTAGAATGTGATGTCAGAAACAAAGATGTTTCACTGACATATCATTCTGACAGATTTGTGATCACTATTGTTAAAATCATGTCATCATGTAGATGTGCCTTTTTGGCTAGTGCTGTTGCTTGATTAGTTTCTTTTTGTAAAGAATGGTATGAAAATGTCAGATGCTAAGATGTTAATGTAAGGTATGGTATCGTAAGTTAAGGTATAATAGACTAAGGTAGGTAAGGTAGTGTTGCATTGGAGTTTATTTGTGTTGTTATTAATAAAAAAACACAGCAAACCCAACAATCACCTTGGACCTCCACTTGGAATGTCACAACATCGAGGGAAAGACAACAGCTGTAGAGGCCAGAGTCAGAGGCCTTAGCCGAATGAATCACTAGCTTCCGGAGATGGCCGCTTCTTTTCATATCGAGACCCGTTTTGGAATAAAGCTCCACTCCGTCTTTGCACCAGGAGACCTGGGCGACTGGGTCTTGAAGCTCACACTGGAGCACTATAGGAGAGCCAACTGACATGGTCTTGAACTTCTCTGACATTGGGATGGGAATGATCCTTTGTGATCGCCCTACAAAAGTATTTGAGCGAAGGGGGGGAGGAGGGGAATAATTCAGTTTTCAATTAAGTGAAATATTGGCTCTAGACAAAAGGGTGTTTAGTTCATACATATTGTAAATACATATATGCTCAACCTGAGGGCGTAATTATGTAGAAATGTTATCCAAATATGTAAAGCCGGGGTTCAAGGGAGGATTCTACGACTCTTGTTAAAGCATGCACACATTTTTGGTACAAGTTTGGTTGGAACACTACACTATGTTTACATGTGGTTAGAATATAAAACAGGACAGAACAGGGCAGACATGAATCACCTTTGATGTCCACTGTGAAGGTTATGGAGTCACCTGCCGTTGAGCATTTGTAGACGCCAGCGTGTGTTCTATCCACAGAATGGATGCACAGTTTATTCACTAAGCCCTCTGACTGTTGGTCTGCGTCACCCTGGAGCAGCTTGGTTCCATCCTTGGACCAAAATACCTCAGCCGTGGAGTCCTGACAGAGCTCACACTGGAGAACCAGAGGTGAACCCTCTAGGACCGACCTTCTCCTCTTGTCCTCTGGAAGCTCACAGAACTTCACAGGCAGAGCTGGACATTTTCGGCCGTTGTGAAAAAAGAACGATTGGATCATTAATTTCCTGAAATCATTGCTATTGACTGATTTCTTGTAGTACCTTTTAAAGATTAAGGTAAATTAAGATTATTATAAGGTATAAACGTAAAAAAAACCAGAACAAAGTCAAGAGAAGAACAACGTACAAACACAAAAGAGACAGAAACTTAAGATAGTTAACAAGATATCAAACCAAAGCAAAAGTTATCGGCCAGTTTTGACACACCGATATAAAAAAAGCAAAGATGAAGGAGAAGTTATTAAGAAGTAATGTTATGAAGAAAAGCTTTCACGGCGCAACAGCAGACTAAAATGAGCTCTATTGACATGCCATTATTATAGGTAATGCCAAATTCTGGTAAAGTCTGAACCATTTAATACTGAAAGTCTATGGATTATTAAATATATTTATAGAAATAGAAAAGACCCCTAACCCTACTGCCTACCTAAACCTACCGCCCTCCTAACCCTAGTCAGTCCTTAAGTCAAGTTTAACTTAAGTTAAAGAAAGTTGACTGTTACCTTTCAAGTAACCCTTCCTTTCTCCCAGTTAGCTCCTTGTGTTTCGGTTAAAATTGCCACGTCACGGTGCTAAGCATCTTTCAAACAGACAAACAATCAACGACATGAAAGAAAGGTAGCACAGTGGAACTCCAAACCATTGGTTAGAATGATTATCAAGGAACATTAACAGCTGTTTCAAAACAACAGTTAGTGGCTCAGCTCCAAACGGATTAGAGACTGCAAGAACTTCTGTTTGACTGTTCATTTGTCACCTTTCACGTCCACGCTGAACTGGATGGCGTCATCCTTAGTCTCACATCGATACAATCCTGAATGAGACCTCTGCGCCGACTGGATTGTCAGTCTCCTCAAATTTCCATCCGACTGGATGTCAACTCCACATAGAGATGTGAGTTTTGCTCCATCTTTGTACCAGTGTACTTGTCCATTGGGGTCAGAGAGCTCACAGAGTAGAGTGACGGGACAGCCCACCATGACTGTTTGTGTCTGATCAGCCTCAGACATGGCTGAAAACTTCACAGGACGAGCTAAAAGATTGAATATAAGAAATACAATTAATTTTGCGAACATAATATGAATATAGCATGATCATAAAAAGAGTCACTATGTAACATTTTTAATGTAATAATTAAATCTTGAAGAAGAGTTTGAAGAAGGTTGCAGCATGAAAATATTAAACATATATAAATATACATCCAAGTTCACACACAGGTTAGAAACAAGTTCAAACATTTGTTTAATGTGTGTTTGTTGATTGAAAAAAGGCCTCATGTGTTTTTATTGTTAATTCATTAATTATCTTTTTCTAGGCCTGAAACCTTTGCTCCCCTGGAGTGCTTCTTTCCTTTCCAAATGCAGCATTTGTATTTACCATTACTTTCAAACAGGAAACATTCATTTTGAAAGATTATTGAATTGGATTATTTCATAACAGTCATTGCTATACAAAAAGACCCACTAACGACTGCAAATATTCTCCCAAGATGAATTAAAAGAAAACAAACCAAAGCAGACACAAACAGTTTGTCACCTTTAATATCCACATGAAACTGCATGGCATCATCAGTTGTTTGGCAGGTGTATTGCCCTGTGTGGTACGGCAGCGCTGATTCAAAAGAGAGAGTTCGTATGGTACCCTCCGAACCACCCATCACCTGCCCATTCAGGTCAAGCAGCTTTAGCCCATCCTTGTACCAAGACACTCCTGCGCTAGGATCCGATACCTCACAGCGCAGAACTATGGGCTCGCCAACTTCGAACGATTGGTTCCTCTCAGTCTCACAAACTGCCGCTGTGATTCTCACCGGAGTGGCTGTGGTGATGTTTGGTGGTGATATCAAAAGAGAAGATCACTGTTATTAGCCTTAGCGTGAATGGGAATTATGTGTTAACACTTTCAGTGCATCATCCCCACTACTGATATTAGCTACATCAATAGATACTAACGTTTTATTTGCAGTCCGAATGAATTAATGTCTTGGTACACAGATATGTTATTAGTGTTTGGATGGAGAAACTGTTTTTGTTAGGAAGAAATAATTGCATTTGAGTTAGACGTTGCCATATAATATATTAACTATGTTATACTACCTTGTATGATCTCACAAGCCACCCAAGCGTCGCATTTGTTTTTATTAACTTCATACAGCTCTGATTTAAACCACACAGGTAAGTATAGAAACGTCAAAGATTGTGATACACAATCTCCTGATTTTTACAAAGCACCAACATCCATTCTCTTGTCTGATAATGGTAACTGTTAAAATCACCTTCGACGTCCACTTTAAGCGTAATGACATCATCACCATCATCATCCCACTGACTGTCACATGCCCTTGACAGATAGACCTCTTCTGATTGGAGGGCAGATACTGGCTTAGCCTTATGAGGTTCTAATGAATGCACATTGGCTCTTTGCTCAGAGTAAACTAGGCACTGTAATGCATCTCCTGGTGCCTCCAGTGTGTTTCCCCCTGTTTGGATCGCTGTCGATTGCATGTTGTAATACGGCTCTTCCATTGGAATCGGTACCGTTTGTCTTGTACTGTCTTGTGTGTTTGTGTTATACAATAGGTCTTTGGATTGAACGGTTGTAGAGTGCAGCAAGTCAAATGCCTTCCCTTCCTTCACAGTCATTGCCCTCAGAGGGCTGTGTTTGACCTTGGGTTGAAGGGATACTACCTCAGGTGAACTACAAAACACTCCCTCTTGCAGAGATCCACCCTCTGAGATGTTGGTACCAGCGCCAACCGATTGTAAAATAATTGGCCGTGAGGAGTCAAAGAGCTTTCCCGATTGGACAGTTGCCGTCCGACGGACGTTACAGAGCTCCTTTGACTGTGCCGTGACAGAATGTGAGGAGTCCCAGAGGTCCTCTGATCGGGCAGTGACAGACTGTAAAGAGTCAGAAAGCTCATCCGATTGGCTAATAATTGCAGCCTGGCTGGAGTTACGCAGCTCACCTGATTGGAGAGTGCTGCTGAAAGAGTTGCCGACCTCCTCCGATCGGACAGTTGCCGACTTCTCACATGGCTCACATGGCTCATTTGATTGGATGGTTTTAGTCTGTAAGCAGCCAGACAACCCATCTGATAGAACCGTTGCAATCTGTTTGGAATTGCATGACTCCTTTGCTTGGATAGTTTGGGTCTGTAAGGAACAAGACAGCTCCACAGATTGGTGACTTTCAGTCTTTAGGCAGCTTGACCCTCCCACTGACTGAACAGTTTCAGCCTGTAAGCAACGGGACAGTCCGTGTGGTTGGACAGTTTCAGCCTGTAAGCAACTAGACAGTCCCCGTGATTGGATAGTTTCAGCCTGTAAGCAGCAAGACAGTCCCTGTGTTTGGTTAGTTTCAGCTTGTAAGCAGCTAGACACTCCCCCTGATTGGAGAGTTCCAGCCTGTACGCATTTAGACTGCCCCAATGACTGGAGGCTTTCAGTCGCTAAGGAGCTACAAAGCTCCTCCGATTGGATATTTTTCGTCTTGGAGGACTGGCTGAGATCCCGTGATTGGGAAGCTGTACACCTTCGGGCACTGTTGAGTTCCTCTGCTTGGACGGTTGAAGTTTGCAGTGCGGTACAAAACTTTTGTGTTTGGACAGACACTGTGTGCATGGAAGAAGTCAAGTTTTCCAGTGTATGTGGTACATGCTGTGTGTTGTGACTGAGATGCTCAATTTGAGATTCTGTAGACTGCATTGGGTGACGGTGGGCTCCAGACCTGACCATCACTGCATACGTGGATTCAGCGCGATCCACGTCGTCAACAGTTGCTGCATGTCGGCTGCTGGAAAGCACTTCTGAATAGACTGGACTTTGCTCCTTGTAACCGCCATGTGTTGAGTAAAGAGCTGGAGTTGGCCTGGAATGTTTTTCATATGTGCAGGGCTCTCCTATCTTTCTGGAGACCCAAGAGTTCGGCTTCGGCAAGATGATTTCGTCTTCTGTTGGATAAGCCACTTCGATGGACTTCTTTGGCTCTGTAGCTTGATCCGGTGAGAGTCTGGGAGGTATAGCTAGAGGCATTATGATGTACACAGAGATAAAGTTTTTCAGTTTGGTTGATTGCCTCAATAGTTCTTCTCAAAATAGTACATCATTGTGGGTTAGCATGGGGGAGTTATGGGATTATCCATTGCAAAGACAACTGTTAAGATGTGCGAACATGGTAAACCATGTTCTGATACTTAATATATCATAGACCCTTGGTACTATAGCAATTCAAATCAGTATTGAACCCCATTACTTCTGCCGACAAACAGCTATTATACCAATTTGAGTAAAACAATTAATTGTCAATGCAACGGAGGCGATTCAGGCCAGCAGAGTGAATGACGGGTTCTGGTGATGGATAAATAAGATGGGCTTCAAGAGTAGAGAATTGCTTGTGACAAGCAAAACAAAGATGGCGGTTAAGATGAAGAATGACACAACATGACAGACAAACATCTACATTAGTATCAAGAGTATGACTGTTCTCAAAACACCTTGATGTGTAATATGAAGCCAAAAGAAATTCAGCAGGAAATGATATGAGAGTGGGTCAGGACTGAAAGCATGTTCAGAAATGATATAAATACAGTACTATTTCATAGATGTCACAAAGTAAACTAACAATTAAATACACCACTTTGGTTAGTGGCATGTATGTACTGGGTTAAAATGGATGAGGCTAATGTTAAAATATATTTGTTCACCTTTTATGTCCATAGTGCTTTGGTGAGATTCATCAGATACTGCAGCACTGTTGTCACCAGAGTGACACTGATATGCTGTACAGACAAAGCCAAGAAAACAAACAAACAATGAGCTCATAGCTTTACTGTCATAGCGTATTGTTTATGACAGATTCCTCAACAAATATGGTGTAGATGGATCAACACCTTTTTTGTCCACATTAAACTGCACTTTGTCTTTTCCTTCACAGCCAAACCTCCCCTCACAGAATAAGCCATCTGATTGGAGGAACACAATCTGTCTGGCAGTTTCTGATTGGCTGTCATTTTGTGGGTAGATCTGTGTTCCATCCTTGTACCAACAGGCTTTGGCAACTGGGTCTGAGATCTCAAACTGCCGAACGATGGGGCTGTGTGCTTCAATAGGTTTGGTCTTCTCAACTGCAGAACCAAGTGGATATTTCACAGGCAGAACTGTATCAGTTTGATAATTGCAGTGTTTGTTATTCTAAGGTGTCTTATGTCACAAATATTAGCTTCTTATGACAATTTCAAGAGGCTAATAAAAAAAACTCTTAGAAGAGAATTAGTTTGAAAAAACAAAACCAATGACACAAACAACACGGAAACAAAACAATCACCTTGGTTTTGAACAATTAACTGGGCAACATCATCTGCTGTTGCGCAATAATAGGCTCCAGAGTTGGAAGGGTGGGTCGGTTTGATTACGAGGGTCTTCTCGAAGCCTCCCATTTCAAAGCCAGGTTGGCTTATTATGTCCTGCTCTTCGTCCTGGTGCCCAAACACCTGGACTGCAGAGTCTGACCTCTGACCTGGCAGTTCCATGGGACAGGTCCCCTCAAGCAAGTCGCTCTCCTCAACCTCCGGTGAGGGTAACAATGGCAACGATGGAGCTGAAGATGAGCATTCGCAAATGTAATTGTGAATTGCAGTGCATCGACTCATTGATTAAGAGAGTGGCGGGAAGGGGTTAAAGGTCAAGTGTTTTACAAATTAACTGTTCCGTTATGTTTCTCAGACCAGCATAAAAAGAAGTGAGGTTAAATAGGTGTAGCTGTAAAGCTAGCAACATCCATTATTTGCGAAAAAACAGATATAGCTTCACACCAATCAACTTTTAGCGACAAACACATTTACTCTAAATGTTACATATAATACATCAAGACTCCAACAAGAACTAACATACTACCGTGTTCAAGATTCAGCCAAAAAGAACAAAAATCACCTTTGACATCCACAGTGAACTGGATAGTGTCATCAGAGGTCTCACAGCTGTACCGCCCCGAGTGAAAAAGCTCAGCTGATTGGACAACGAGCCTCCTGAAGGAGCCGTCAGAGTTAATGTCCCAGCCATTCTGTGGGCAGAGCTGGTGGCCATCTTTGTACCAGCACACTTCGGCGGTGGGCTCGGTGACCTCGCACTCCAGCTCAAACGCTGCACCCACTTCAAATGCCTTGGTTTGCTCAACGTCAAAACTAGTAGAGAACTTCACCGGTGTAGCTGTCATGGTACATTTTGGTCAAAACCGAGTAAAAAAAATTAAGAGTGTCAAGATACAAAAGCTTTTCTGATGAGAGTGAAGCTGGAGGCTTTGAAATTCAAAGGGGTCACACGTAGCTAGAATTTGGTGGCTTGGCTTTGACCACAAAACACCCTCAAAACAGAGTAAGCTGGGATTTATTAGTGGCGTCAAGATAAACGTGAGGTGGGGTAGGGGTTACAGTAGTATTGTTATTATTAAAAAAAGAGAAAAAAGGTAAGGGTCACCTTTGATCTCCACTCGAAACTCCATCGTATCGTCCTCGGACGCACAGCTGTAAACACCAGAATGATGAGGTTCGGCAAACTGGACAAATAAAGTCCTTGTGTTGCCATCTGAGTGGATTCCTAATCCAGAGTTTGAAAGAAGCTGCGTCGGACCCTTATACCAGCAGACCTGGGCATCTGGGTCTGAGACCACACACTGTAGTACAATGGGGCAGCCAGCCTCAATGGTCTTATTCCTCAGTTGTTCTGGAATCGCTGAGAACTTCACCGGTGGAACTACAGATATGTTTAAATGCGTGTCTTAGATACACTTTAAAGACAGCGTTGAATACAAATACCTAAACATTTTAAATCACCTATGGGCTAAGTATCACGAAGGACAAGCAAAAAAGGTATTGCATGTAAGAAAGTAAACACGGTTAATATCTTAGCTGAGGCAGAGCTTTTGGTTATTTTTTTGTTTGTTACAAATCCAGCAAAGTAAGTAACAAATCATCAAATCACCTGTGACGTCCACGTTGAACGTGATGGCATCACCTTTAGTCTTGCAGCTGTATAACCCAGAGTGAATAAAGTCTGCAACGTGGACTAGCAACGTCCGAGACAAGCCGTCGCTGAGCATCTCTACTCCGCTCTGAGGCAGGAGCTTGGAGCCATCCTTGTACCAGTGCACTGTGGCCGACGGGTCTGAGAGCTCACACTGTAGTGCCATCCGGGAGCCAGTATGGATGACCCTTTTTCTCTCCACGTCTGGGAGAGCTGTGAACTTCACAGGGGGGGCTATGGATGCATTCAGTCATTGGTCATTTACAAGTCGTTGCTGGTCATTTCTTAAGACTTTAGGGGGAAATGTTAAATGGCACTTTACAAGATAAAGACAAGAAAAAAAGTTCACAAGTGGAAGTTGTTAGTGTGACAGAAACAAAGAACATTTATTTTTTGCAAAGGCCCACTCACCCTCTATTTCAACGTTGAATCTGATGACATCATCGATGGCGTCACAGCAATAGACTCCAGAGTGCGAGAACTCTGCAGATTGGATGACAATCCGCCTCATCGTGCCTTCTGATTGGATGTGAAGGCCCTCTGTGGTTTGTAACTCCACCCCGTTCTTGTACCAGTGCACTGGGGCCGCAGGGTCTGACAGCTCGCAGTAGAGCACAATGGGGTTCCCCACTTCTATAAACTTATTACGGTCCATTTCTGATAGTGGGGAGAACTTCACCAGAGGAGCTGTGAATTTCCAGGACAAAAACAAACAGACACCTGTAACATTTGTTTTATAGTCAATTATGCAGTAATGAAAAATTAATATGAAGGATAGCTAATTAAAAAAAATAGCAGAGTAAGAGCAGAACAATAAAACAGTCAAAGACAAATAATCATAAATGTACATTTAAAAAAAAAAAAGGAAAACAGCACATTCCTGAAATATCAAGTTGTTTAAAGTCGTTACACTGTAAGTGACCTTGAATGTACCTTGAATGTATAATGCGGCAGAATCCCTAATGCCGTACGCTATGAATGTGATTTCCGCCCCGTTGTCTGTGTCTCGCACACCCCTGATGCGTAGTGACTGGTGCGTTCGAGACCGCCTCGTCGTGTAGCGCTCGTCGTCCTGCAGCTGAGTGCCGTTCAAGAACCACGTGCCGATCACTGAGGTGGAGAGTTCGATTGAGAAGCAGGCGTCCTGCCCCTCTGGCACCAAGGCGTCCTGTAGAGGAGCCTGTATCCTGGCCACGGGGACTGAAGATGATAGATGATGATGATGATGATGATAGCATTAAGTTAGCAAGAAGCATTTTAAGTGTTTTGCTGTCCAACCTGTTTAAGACTGTTGAGACTGTTTGACATTTATAAAAAAATATTAAATAACAAGCAACAAAGTGGTTTTTACTTGCCACCACCATTTGTTTGATTCAATACAGCTGAGACCTACTAAATAGTAGCCTCGTGAGACCATTCCAATCTTGTGAGTCCATATTCTGTTTCTCTTTGAAGATTGGTCTGGCCAGGCTTTAAGCTATCTGCTTGTGGCCAAACCACAGCGGTTCGGACCAATCAGCGTCCTATGAGGAACTACTGGCAGCTACGGGTGGTGATAGACAGATGGTTCTTCCAATTACCTGCCAAATATTTTTTGAAAACGCCTGCCATTTTCCAAACAGTATCAAAGGATGGTTCTGTGTAACAAACCATCTGGTGCGTCAGGTTAACTAAATTAACATATTAATCCATTTTCCATCAATTCCAGGAATCCTTGTATTCTGTTTCCTAGATTCTGCACTCCAACTGTCCAGTTGTTTTTAGAAAGTTGCTTATGGAATACTTTGAAGTAGTTACTCCTATATAGTCTGCATGTGTTGATTCTGTCGATGTTGGATAAAAGTGTATGCAAAAAAAGTGACATAAACGAACTGATCCCTTGTCCACCTTACCTAAGTGAACCGCTCGTGGGAATTCCACGTTGTTGCTCTTGCCGTATTTGTTCACACTGCAGATGCGGAAGCGGTAGTCTGCCTCGCAGGGCACGCTATCCCCTAGGATCTCCACGGCGGTGGCCGAGTCCGTGGTCAGACACTGGAGCCACTCCTGGGAGCCTGTGCCCACCTCCTGCCTCTCCAGGACGTAGCCTGATGGGGGGTTCTTGCGTGAGTCCTGGGCAGGGACCCAGGAGAGCAGAGCGGCATTGGCTCGTTCTGTGTTGATCTGAACACTCACCGGACAGCTGGGAGGACAGTGTTTAGCCGCTATATAGGACACAAAACAGGGAATAGATGACATCCTTTGTTAGGGGCCGTTCACCGTAATGGGTGGATATGTTTGTAGTTTCTTTGCTGAAAGGTAATGGAGTGAATGAAAGGTAATGGAACTATTTAAGGGTTATTTCAAGTGTAGTTTTTAGAGTTCATGGTTTAGTAGTCCGAGGTACAAATAGTACTACGAGTTCTGTCATGATTCTCTGTCATGCACATTATAATTGTCTCTCTGCTTATTAGCAAACAGCCCATGAAGACAGTTGGCTCAACACTGGGGATGACATTCATTT
The DNA here is from genome assembly GCA_900302375.1 of Bathygadus melanobranchus. Classification (NCBI taxonomy): domain Eukaryota; kingdom Metazoa; phylum Chordata; class Actinopteri; order Gadiformes; family Macrouridae; genus Bathygadus; species Bathygadus melanobranchus. The sequence continues at coordinate 22,863 of OMKP01001572.1, forward strand.
CTGAAACTAAAATTGTTATGTCTGGTGGCTTTTGAGATGCCATAACGTCTACCTTGTATTACCTTTCACTCTGAGCTGAGACGAAGTCTTGGACCTGCCCACAAAGAACGTGACCAGTCCAGAATCCTGAGGCATGGTGTTGACAAACACCAGGATATGAGTCCGACCGAATGATTTGAGGATGGTCTGGTGCGTCTCTCGCAACTCCACGCTCTCTTTGTACCAGTGGATATCCATCTCCTCCTCTTCTACCTCAACACAGAATGCAGCGTTTTCTCCCTCCAGGACATCCACTTTCCTCGGAAGCTTCCGGACAATTGTGCCTGAAAAGGAGGTTCGTGAAACAAGGTTCATGGAACAGAAGTTTAATTTGTAGGGACATTTGTAGGGTATTCAGATACATTCATACAACGGAAAGACAATACACAATAGAAAATAACTAATCAAACGATAATATACTAAAAATACGTTTTAGTTAATGTCAGGTAATATTACCTATTTGGAGGAATAACCAGAAACTTTTATCCAAATCAACTGAATTGTGGCGATTAGGGTTTGAACCCAGAGGGAGTCAAACACGCCAAGCCACCCGAAAACCTCCCCCTACCCTTGCCTTAATGGCCTTCCCCTGAACCAGTATCACTGAGCTCATATTCCTTCATATCATACACACACACACACTGTACACCAGCTGAGTTACCTTTCACGGCCACCTCCGCGATGCTCCTGCCCCCGTCAGGCATCTCACAAAGGTAGATCCCATCGTCGTCCACACCAATGTCTCGTATGGTGAGCCGTCTCTTGGTGCCCCATTCCTCCATGCCGTACTTGGCGCCCGGCTGGAGCCGGCGGTCTTCCAGGTACCAGGTGATGGGGACCGAGTCCTCAGGGACCTCGCACTCCAGCACGGCCAGGTCCCGCTCCCACACCTCCAGGTCGATGAGCGGCTGCTTGAACCTCACTGGGGGCTCTGGAGGAGGGGAGGGGAAGGAAGGAACAAATATACAGTTTAGGGTAAGACTCGTTTTATTTGGAGACGATTTACTTTATTAATTAGTGGCTGGCAGTCATTTAAGCAAATGTAAGTCACTTTTATCCAAACTTTATCCGACTTACAGTGATTGATTATGTCATAAGGAGCAGGTAGGGGTATTAGGGCATCTTGGGGTTTGAACCCAGAATCTTTCGGCTGGGAATCACACACTCAGCGGAGTCACACAGGGGTATACTGTTATTAAGTATCCTTTTATTTATACTTGACTTATGTATAACACACCATTCACTATCACACTTTGCATCAAATGCAACAGCAACAGTATTACCATATATATTACTACATCTATTGATATTATATATCAGTAGATGTTATTATATATTTATATTATTATTAAAAAAGGTCATATCTGTTTAAAAGTGACCAATTATTTTACAGATGTACAAAAATATACTTCTGGAGTGAGTTCTGGACAATTAATGAATTGACATAATGAACGCAATTGTTTGTAGACCTAATAAAAACGAATAGGTTATTTTACTGTCAAAATTTAAAGTGCGATCAAAATAACATACAGCACTGTCAAAACATTAATTTACAGTGGTCTGGCCTGTGGACTGCAGCGTAATTCGTAAATTGAAACGTATTCGGTCATAAATACCATACGCAGCAAACAAGAGTAGAAATTATGAGACAAGTTGCTTATTTAGCTGAGGTATGAAAACATCATTAACACACGAGTCTTACCTAGGAAATAAACTGTTTGCAACTGACACCATCCGACAGTACCAGACCGTTGTAAACAAAAGTATGTGGACCGCATTTAGAAACCGACGAGTATAACTCTTTCTGTTTATTATCTAACCATAGTGGTTGAACTTAGCTCTGAATCATACTATCCATGATTGTTTTAATGTTAAAGACACAAGGTTCTTTTATCGAATCTACCTCTCAATATCTCCATATCAATACCTTTATATTTATCTCAATGTCTTTGTGATTCTGATCAGCATTGCTATTTTAAATTAATTTAATTTCTTGTACTTGTGGTGTTGTTTCCCATGTTAGGCACTTTTGTATTGCTGTTTTCCACGAACAGCACTGCATAAATAAGGTTTGATTGACTAACGTTCAGCAAACCTTACTTATTCAGCGGTTCAAACCTAAACACACCTATATATCTGCGTGTACAGTGGGTCTTCACGGGACACATGCAATTCTTGCTGTTGGTGATGTTAGCATGGACTAGGCTGCATCTCAGTGAGAAATCCGATCCCATTCCCCCAAGATCTCGATCACGTGGTTCCCCCTGTCCCATGAGAGCTTTCACAAGCTAAGTGACTTAGCAGACATCGGTATCCATAGCGATTGGAATCCACCTTGGGCTGATGAACTTGGACCACTTCGCCATTTCATGTGAGAGATATTTAGACGGTTAGATCACTTCTCAAGAAGCATGGGAGATACTTATTAGGGACTGGGTATGGTATTCAAAGACACAGATTGGTAACTGTTGAAAATACATTGATTAGTGCAGAGGCTTAGGGTTAGGGCGGGTATGTTACATAGTTTTTTTTATCATGTGCAATTTGAATATGATTTATTGAGCATAATTATGTCATTGTAATATATATATTGAATATATCTATATTGTATTTGGCTTTCAAATAAGGGGTTGTGTCATCATCAACAATAAGAACAACAGCAATACTTTCCAGATAAATGTACTTACCCTTCACAGACAAATGTACAGCGCTGAGCGTTTGTCCCGCAGTATTGGACGCAGCGCAAACATAAACTCCATTGTCCTTCTGCTTACAGTACAGCACTTTCAGAGTGAAATATCCCTCTCTATCCTCGTAACACAAGTAACGTCTCCCAGAGAGAATGAGCCTACCATCCTTCCTCCATATAATCTCCGGTTTGGGTTTTCCCGTCACAAAGCAACGAAACTTGGCATGCTTGCCCTCAGTCACCGCAAACATCTTTACTTTGGTGGACTTGGTCATGCCGTCATCTCTGAGCCTATTGGACATCTGCCTGCCACTTCTCTGCTTGCCCTGGTGGGCCTTCCAGTGGCCATTGTTGTACCCGTTACGATTCCCATCGTCCTCATGCCCAGGGCCGGCATCCACCAGCAACACTGCCCCCGCCAGCCCCTCGCCAAACTCATTCCTGGCCTTGCAAGTGTACACACCACCGTCAGGCGCGCGTGTCTTGAAGATCTTCAGCTGGAACCAGCCGCCGTCTTGGCAGCCCACGCTGAAGTGCGTGCTCTCGAAGATCTCGTGGAGCTTACGTCCATCCTTTTCCCAGACCACATCAGGCCGCGGGTTCCCCCACAGTTTGCAGGAGAACACAGCGTCGTCCCCGCGGCCCACGCGGGTGGAGAGGGGCTTGATGAGGAAGCGCGGCTTGTTCTCCTCCCTGAGCTCCAGCTCCTGGGCCTCGCCCTCCACCTTGAGCGTGGCCGCCGCATATGTCTCCCCGATGCTGTTCTTGGCCTTGCAGATGTACTGCCCACTATCCTCCGACGTCACCGACGTGATTATGAGGTTGTAGACGTTGCCGTCCTCGAACACCCGGTAGCGCCCCTGCGGGTCGATCTTCAGGTTGTTGCGCTCCCAAATGACAGCGGGCCGGGGGTCTCCGCCGATCTGGCACTTCAGGACGGCGTCGGTGCCACTCTGGACCACGACCTGCCTGGGGTAGGCCAGGAAGCGGGGCGCTCCACCGAACACATCCATGTCTGCTCCAGGGCCAGCCTCGGCTCAGCAGCTCAGTCGCTCACTGCCAACGCTGGGGTGGGACTGTCTTGGACTGGGACTGCGCAGTGCAAGGATCTGAAGCAAAAGGATCAAAACGTGTAATCAAGACATGACCTTGTTTACTACTAATGGGGGTAAAATAACATGGCTCAACTCACCAGTGTGCTAACCATGTAGGCAATACGCCAATACGAGGTTCTATTCCGGCCTTATGCGCTATGTCTTTCTGCTATGTCTTTCCCTCTCTCCTTTAACCCGCTGTGCTGTCCATAATGGCACAAAAAATACCATAGAAAAGCAGATCTCCAGTTCCAACAGTTTTAGGCAAGTTCCCATCACTAGAATGGTTTAGTTTCTGGAGTTAGAGTGTTAGAATCCATGGTAAAGATGGATCTTTTTTTTTTACACCTACTCGATCTTTACCACATCCATGTGAATGTCTTTTGATATGAATTGCGTTATTGGTGGTTGTACTTGAATTAGATCTGTCTGCTTAAGAAAACAGGCAAAATTTGGTTTGGTTGGTTGGGGTTGGGGCTGTGTTGTGGGTGGAGGGGTGCGGCTTGGTCCTGTTGCAACAGCAGCCACAACACAGATAGGCAACACAGCTGGTGCCATATTTCAATGGGAAAGTGCTTAATATAGCGCACGCTAAATAAAGACCTGCAAAGGAGTGTGTGTGTGTGTGTGTGTGTGTGTGTCAGGTATCACAAAGAACACCGTGAACCCCACATGCTCACACAAACACTGACAAAACTCATGGCAGATCTTACTGAGACATTATAGAGACTATACCAGTACCTTACAAAGACCACAACAACCAGAGAGACCTTACCAAGATGTTACTAGAGACGTACAGAAAGCCATACAAAGACCTTATAGAAACCTTACAGGGACATTATGAAAACCAAGCAGATACTTATAAACCCTACCGAAATCATACAGAGAGTTTACCAAGACCTTACAGCAACCTTACAATGACCATACAGGGACATTATGGAGACCATACAGTGACCATACAGTGACCTTATGGAGACCATACAGTGACCTTATGGAGACCATGCATAGACCGCATGGAGACCATGCAGAGACCGTGTTTATTGTTTGCCATCGGCAACAAATTCCGCTTCAAAATGTCAGTGCATGTCACAGTAAATGCAGCCACAACATCACAGTTAAAGTTGGATAAGTCCAAGGCTAGACATCTCTTTATGTTGTTCGGCCCATTGTGTAGTTAGACACATCAACCTTATACTATTGGTTTTGGGTAGTCCATCTGCTGAGGTTAGTGCTGGTGGCACTATCCTCAACTATCGGGAAAATACAGTCCAGTCACAAAATACAGACCCAAACTGTTTCAAAATAATGTCTCACGTCGCGTGCTGAAGAGAAACCTGGACATTTTGTCACTTATTACAAAGATACTGATGAGAAAAATAACAACAGTATAATATGAGTAATATGAACAGTAATATTAATAATTACTTGTTTTTACTTTTGTTTAATTGTAATACACTACAGTAACATACGTATACAGTGCTATGTATAATAATCCAGTGCAAGTTAAACAACCCATGGGGTCAGAGTTGTCTATAATCTTGTATATGTTTTTTGGTTGTTATGTTGAAGAAATGCTGCAAACATCCTGTGACCAAACCACACTTGATCTCGTATGGGTCATAAACTATCCACAATTACATTTAGTTATTTTTGAGTTGAAGTTCTCATTGTGACCACACACATTTCGGACACATTTCATTAGTTGAAAATAAGTGAGGTCAATGCGTTGAAAGTTTAGTTTAAATATTCCCCAGGAGGTTTTAAAGAGGGGGGTTGGGATTGCCCCTCGTGTTTACTTGTCTCGTTTAATTGGAACGACCTTTGCCCCCTTGTGAAGTTGGGCCACGTATCCCTCACATGACCTACCTCGCGTCGGCGTCCAGGAACAACGTCAACATACATTCCGCACTCGCAAAAATTGTCTTCAAGCTAAGAAATCAGCGTTGCTTGTCTTCAATGGCGGGGCCTACTAACGCCCCGCTCTGGCATGCCGTGTGAAATAAATCCCGTTCAAATGGCCCACGTGCTTTGCCAGTACATGTTTTTTGTTATCTTGTATGACTTCGCGTTTCGGATCCAACCTTCTGTTTCTGTTCAGGGCGGCTACAACTTGAGAGCGGTCCCCCCCAATCTGTGTGGCGTTCTGCCGTTAGACACCCCGAGTGTCATTGTTCGTGGAAGACTGATAAGTGCTTTTGCAGCTGCCACAGTCCCCTAAAAATACCGGCCACCTCGATGACAGCAGCGAGGATAAGCCAGGCTCTCCCATTCACTTGCTAGCGAGGGCTAAAAAAAGCTACGGATGACTGGGCTCAGGGCAGGCTGCTTAGCTTACTTGAGACCTTGCAATAAAAACCTAAGAAGAAAGCAAGGGTTCTGGCCTCTGCTCATCTTTTACACTCATCCTCCCCTACATTTTCATTTCAAGGAGAATTCATGGTGAGTGAGCAAGGTGTGTCGGTCATGTGGACAGGATTGGACAGAGGCCTCAATTTTAAATTCACCAAACATCATCTGCAAGTCATCTGCAAGTAGAAAGCAAGGTGCATTTTGCAACTCAGTTCACCGGCATCACACCAAAACCAATATCCTTTTTTTTTAATCAATAGTAAAGAATGAATAAATAATACAAACACTTTATTTCCTTTTATTTAGGCTACTTTACCATGGGAGTCACTCATAGGCCTTTACATGTGATATAATGTAACTTTTACTGATACTCTCTGATTATCTGCTATGCCATGTTGAGAATCCACCCGTGCATGTAGAATAAAATATCTTTGTTCCCTTACAATATTAGGCATTTTTAAACCTGCACTAAGTGGGTTTTCCCATTAGCAGCCTCTAGTGGCTGGAGTTGTAGCTATAACTGAACATTATTTACTCCGGAAAACAAGTCCAATGAATTCAGCGAGCATGTCAGGTAACACCAGCCAGGTTTACCTGCGTATGGCAATTTTATGTAGGCCCTACTTCATATGTACTTAAGTACTTCCACTGTTATAGAAGGTACATTCAACATGGCTGACAAACAATTAATTCTCTGTACTCTGTTTTTCCTTTATTCATCAAAGTCTCTATGATGTGGTTTGTGCACCTCAATTCTAGAGCCGTAAGACAGTGAACAAAGTTTATTCTCTTAACCTGTATGCCTTTTGCCAGCTTGTGTCAGATATGGTATTCAACAATGAAATGCATGATTTTTCACTCTTTAGCCAGGGATGGAGTTTAGTTGAAGGTACATCCAACATGGCTGGTTAACAGGGTCTGTGTCTGTAATAGTTCGATGTGAAGTTACTACCCAATCATAACACAACATGATGAGATGGGGATTGTTGTCTGTAAGCTAATAGTTTGATGAACTTTCTACGGTAATCCAATCATGGCAAATGGTAAATTGATTGCATTTATCCAAAGGAGTTTACATTGCCTCACAATCACCCATTCATACACACATTCATACACCGACAGCAGTGTCAACCATTCAAGGCAACAGCCGGTTCGTTGGAAGCAGTTAGGTTTAGGTGTGCTTGACACCTCGACACTTGTAGGGGGAGCTGGGGATCGAACCAGCAACCTTCCGGTTTCCAGACAACTGCTCTACCTCCTGAACTACTGCTGCTGTGGCGCCTAGAGAATAGAGGCTTAAAGTTAAAAGAGTAAGAGGCAGAAGAGGTTTTGTCAGTGATGAACAGGTGCCCTCCGTAATTCTTGGCACCCTTTATACAAATGAAGTACCTAAAAGCCTGTTTTGAATGTATGAAGATGTTTTTTTTTATAGCCTAATGTATGTCAATGGACATAATACATTGAATGAAGGAAGATATGGAACACATTCGTACTCTGTAATTATGACGTCGGGAAAGTCGAGAAATAAAGAAAATTAATGGAAAAAGTTATTATCGCACATTATCACAATATGGGCTATCTACTGTGCATGTCCATTATACACTGATGATGGTCTTGTGAAGTTAAGTGTTAGCTCGTGTTTCCTACAGATGCTAACGGTATTGCTAAGAGGGGCTGCTACCAAGGAGTATAATATTGCAGAATACTTCAGATGTATCATGTACAACTAGGAAATATACCCTTATAATAAGAGCCCGGTTATCTATTTAGCGACTACAGCATTTTCCAATGGTGACACAAGTGTCTTCAAAGAATACATCTTGAATATATATATAGGCTAACATGAGCTAATGGCATGTAGCTAGCATTGTTTGGTGGTCTCCAACCCTCCTGGTCATGTAAGGGGACAGCAGTGTGTGTGTGTGTGTGCGCACGCACGCGCATGTGTGGTTTGTGAGAGAGGGAGAGAGTGGAATTTGTGCATGTGTGAAAGAGAATGTGTGTGTGTGGACGTGTATGTGCACATGCACATGCACATGTGTGGGATGCTGTGTGAGTGTGTGTATGTCAGAGACCGTGTCCTGTGTGTGTCTTTGTATGGATATGCGTATGTGTGTGGCACTGTGTGAGTATGAATCGTGAGAGTGCTTGTCCTGTGTTTGTGTATGTCCGTGTGTGTGTGTGTGTGTGTGAGAGTGAGTGTGTGACAGAGCTGGTCTATACGAGTGTGGGTGTGTCATGAGAGGCAGGCCCATATGTGTGTGTGTGTATGGTCCTATACGTGTGGGCAGCATTGGTCCTTCAGCTGTTTAGTGGCTCATGTCTTACAAACTCGCCAACCCTCTCCTCTCTGATTTCAGCTGTTGGAGGTAATGCGATCGCCGGCCAGACCCCTGCAAAGGGCCGGCGGATTAGGAGATGCTTTGTGATCCTCCGTGAGGTGTGAGGTGAAGTATTGGAGGCTGTTGTCAGATCATTACATTTACATCTATTTATTTAGCAGACAATTTTATCCTACGTGACTTGCAAAAGAGGCTGAGAACAATAAAGCCATACGATCTAGGGCTGAACATTATGGTCAAATAAATGATAATGGGATTATTTTCGTATTGCGATTGCAATATGATTCACTGTCAGTGGATCACATCACATATTCACTTTTGTTTATTGCACGTAAGACAACTTGAGGAGAATTGAGGAGTCTTGTTTTGTTTTGGAAGAATATTGTGTCCAGAAATGTTGTCTACGTTATCTACATCAAAGCTTTGGTGAAGTGTATCGCTTTTTGTGGAGTGTATATGGCAGAGTGAAGTCAAATGTTCACCTCTTTTGCTCTCTCTCTGCCTCTATCTCTGTCCCTAAATACCTCACCTTAACATTGGGATCGTCAGCCGTAAGATTCATGTTGTAAACTTAAGGAAGGAATTTATTAGGAATTTATTAGGAATATCCAATGGCCTATGAAGTCCTCTTGAGGTCGTACATTTATTTTAAGTAATGACATTATGACACTTTCTAGTGTATAACTGTCTTATGCCGTATGTGCCCCTAGATGCTGTACATTTAAATCTTTATTTACTTTTATTGAAGCTACATTTAATTGCTTGGCACTAGCTCAGGAGGTAGAGACAGTTGTTTGGCAACTTGAAGGTTGCTGGTTCGATCCCTAGCTCCCCCTAGCTAACTGTCGAGGTGTCCCTGAGCAAGACACCTAACCCTAACTGCTCCTGACCAGCTGGTTGTTGCCTTGCATGGTTGACACCACCGTCTGTGTATGAATAGGTGAATGTGAGGCAATGTAAAGCGCTTTGGATAAAAGCGCTAAATAAATGCAATCCATTTACCATTTACCATTTAATTGGTAGCTTATTAACACTGCTGGCCTCTTAATAATAAGCTATTTATAAAAAGAATACAAATAATGAGTACAATCCTGCTAAGGGTATTGTATACTTTGACTGGAGCTGTGAGGAATACTTAGAGTCAGACGAGAGTTGAGTGCTTCCACCGTGACCAAAGTCTATAAACCACCACATGGAGCCAAACTGAGTGGTGTGAGCCACAAAACAAAGGGGATTCTGTGCACTTACAGCTAAACGCACTATTTACCTTCCAGTTAGAACTACAAATCCCCTCTTTCATTTCGATCGCCTAACTACACTGTTTACGCTACAATATTTATCGAGCTGTCATAACAAATGTCAAATAAAAAGCAGAAAGACGAAACACAGTCTTAAGTTATGAAGGACATATAGTAGGAATGGTCTTGTATGTCAATGGAGTGGGGGGGGGGGAGTCTCCTCAGGTAAACTCCTATATATATATACAGTGTGTCTAAAGAACTGCGGTATAAGGTAGAATTATCACATTTAAAAGAGCATTTTGCCTTTCTTTACCCCCTGACAGAGGAATGTGAAGGAAACAGACTTCCTGAGCGCGGTGGACGTGTTCAGACAGTGACCTGAAGGCCTGTAGCCAGAGCGCATGCACACGCACGCGTGCACTCACACACACTCACACTCACACACACACACATATCACACACACATCACACACACATATCACAATCAAAAAACACAAAAAGTCCTATATCTTTAAAGCATATTTAGTACATGTTTTGCTGTGTATAAATGAGGCCTGTTCTTGTGACTGGGAGACACACAACAGTTTAGTGAAGGAAATGCTCTCTTCACGACACGGCAGTTAACAAACAGTTCAGTTGACTTAAGGCAGTTGGTTGCTGCCAAGTAAAACAGGATATCAGCTTGTGATTAATGGGGACACTTTGATGTAGTAGTTTTAATCTGGTTTTTTCTTTGGTTGGACAACCACAGACATTCGTGTGTAAATGTGTACAGATGTAGCCCACGTGTTGCTACTACTACTACTACTACCAGATATGTACAATAGATCCCAAGGGGTAGCCCGCTTATTCCATACTACCCCCAGCAGGTTGAGGATGCCCAATTCAATTCATTGTCTCTGTTAAAATCAATTCAACCGAACCAAGACGTAGTCAAGTTATAAAGGGTTAAAGAGAAGCGACATTACCCTCTGGTGGCGGTACAGTGTAACTGCAACGTTTCGGATCAAGGCCAATATAATCTCTTTTAAAATGTCTTCCAAATCGCGCTTAATATTCTAACCAGAATAAGAACATTTTGTGTTTGAGTTGCAGTCTTAAAAATACAATTGTGTGTAGACAACTTATATGGAACTGCTGACACCAAAAATGACATAAACTGATGTCATGCTAATTAATTAACTTTAATTAACGTTAATTGACATCAGACAGATATACATTTGAAACTAAATAGATCATAAAGTGGGGTTTCGTCATGGCTGGCAGTCGGTGCAGACTGATCCCTGTGACCTTTCCATCCACTGTTCAGAACACTTGACGATATCATCACCACCTGCTTCTCTCTCTCATCGCACACCATAAAGTAGGGTAACAATACCTTAATAAACCAAAAATACATCAAGAGGTTCTTTTTTTAACGTTACACAGCAGTGTATGAGAAGGAAACACACACAAAACACCCTATAAGCCCTCTGTGTCAAACAGCAAACAGCAAACGTCTGTGGCATGTTTGAAGAGCTGTTATCCCTGTACACTGTGCTCTCACCCCAGTGGGATCTAACCTTTCTCTTACCTCTCGCCAAGACAGACCCGGGCAAACAAACCCCTCTCCACAGCACAATGGAGTCAATGCCATGTCAAGTTCATTCTTGCAAAACCCCTCTGCAGTAAG
>OMKP01001583.1:0-10012 GCA_900302375.1 Bathygadus melanobranchus
ACACAGCGGCGAGACGAGGGGAAACAGGGATGTTACCATGGTGACGCTGGCTCTGTTGCCTGCATCCAGCGAGACCCATATAGCTGCTCTGAACAACACAGAGTCGAGTCACGAGGTCGCAGGAGCAGAAGGAGGGGGTTCACGTTTGGTTTAAAGGAAAACCAAACCCTGTTGCTGTTTGTCATCCGAGGAGCGGGCCATTAACTCACAGACGGTGTGATTTTCGGCGTTGTGCAGACCGCAGGTGCTGCGACGTAAAGCAGACACTGAAACGGGGCGATATTATTTAATGATATGTCATTGTCGTGAAAAGAAAAACGTGTCTATGCGTTTTTACCAAATCGATCTCGTTACCTGTATTGTGTACGAGGCCGGCGTTGATTAGAGCCTCAACACCTTGTGTGCGTCAGATGCATTATTTTGTCTACCAGCAGAGGGTGACCTTACCCGCTAAAGCGGCAGCCAAGACATTTTCTTTTGGTTGATCTTGATTATAAACAGAAAATTTGTGTTAACATTTTTGGACGTCAAATTTTAGAATTGATGTTATCAACATACAGAAATATTCACTCTTGCAGGATTATTATCAAATGTACACTGTTTCGCCTGAACTGATAATTTGACAGAACTTGTTTATATTTTAAGATGTCCAATGAAAGAGAATTACATATTATATTTATTTTTTATTGAAATTTTAATCCACAACATGATTATGTCGGATGTGTCCACATACACAATTAAGCCTATTAATGCCATAAAATACAAAAACGTATGTAGGTCTATACTGTATGCCTAGATAATTGTATATATTTATGGAATAATTTTTTGGATGTCATTGCATATGTATAGGCCTATATTACACACGCAATGGCGGTTTTTATTTCAACCGAGCGGTGTCAACTTGCCGTGAGTGCAGCGGTTAAGTCAGCCTGCCTCTTGCTGCGTATAACTGTGGGCCCAGTGTGGTTATCAAAACACATGTTTTGGGGTTCTGGTTGACGTCACATTAATAGGACCCGTCGTAGTGCCACACATTCTGAATTGAATTGGTGAATTGTTATGGTAGACTAACCCATATTAGACTCCGATTATTGTCTAATATTACAAAATTAAGGGGCGTATAAGTAGAAAGCTCCATAAACATCAGTGATAACGCTGATAAAAACAGAGCAGATGCTCTCTTTCGGAATGTTTTGGGAACGAAATATGTGCTATGAAATTGAACTGAAGGACCGTTCGATAGGGCCTCGATGAGAAAATATCCAGATGTTTGTGGTTTGTGTTTTTTCCCATGCAGTTGTAATAATCACCCTCTGAAGGCCCCCCAAAAATGCAGACGATGACAATATTTAGCTTCGGATGGATAGTCCTCGATGACCGGGTTCGGTTCTGGTTGTGGATGTGATCAACCATGGAAGTTTTCTTCTTCTTTCTCTTGAAAACTACAAAAAGGTTCATTTGATATCCCCTGTGAGTCATGAATGAAAAAAAAAGAATTTCACAAATATATTTTCTTTGTATGGTGTATTTAACTTGACCATAACCCCTAGGCCTATATCAATTATTTACACTAAGGGCACAACATGTGAAAATTGAACGACAACGTGGTTCTTTAAACAGCCACTAGATGGTAGGCCTATAACATATGCATAACATATGAGGTTATTCTGATCAAGTAGTCGCACAAGATCACATAAATAAGAAAATATCACAACATGCAAAAAAGCCTCATCGCGGTTGTGACGAGGTGTGTTAAGGTCTGTTTTTGTATTGTTTTGAAAAGATAAATATGAGCGTCCACGTTCATACAATGGGTTTATTATTCAATGTGATTATCCTGAAGAAAACGTCGATAGAAGACACTGAATTAAATGATTAGGAACATGTTTACATGCAACATCTTGTGATTCTATAGCTAAGACGTGCGCAAATGATCTTTCTCTAGCAACTGATTCAACAAAATGATTAAGACAAAAACGCCAAAGGGCCTATTATCATGTTCATACAAAGCATGGAGTTGGTCCGTTGGCCCCAGCATTCACGAACAGAGTAAAGACAAATGTCTTTTAAATTGATATCAGAACACACCTTGCGGGCATAGCTTGATAGACTATCAGTGCTGTGGACCTATCTTTTTTTACATGAGTCAAATAAAAATGTCATTAATTTGAGTAGGCCTGCTTTAGGCTATAACACTGACTATTTGGGGCTGTATCTTCCTTTATGAACTAAACAGAACTAAAGAATGGCCGTTTCCCGGATAGGAAAAAAATAAAAATAGCATAATAATAATAATAATAATAATAATAATAATAATAACAACAACAACAATAGCTATTTATTATAATAATCTGTATTGTATAGTTCTAATAAATCAAAATAGGCTAAATGTCCTGTGCGCTGTTTTAAAGGTCATTTAGCCTACAAATGTGGATATTAGTGCATTAACAAACACGTAGCCTAGCTAGTAGATCACGTCAGTTGATAAGGTTAATTAACTGTAGCCTATCCCAAAAACTATCAGCGTCATTAAATATCGTTTCTAAACGTCTAGTTTTATTTTTATTTTAGGTTACTGAAACGTAACTGAAACAGTGTGCACGTGCGGAGTATAACATCCACCTAAAACTAGTGCACGTAGTTATTAAAATAACATGTGTTCCCTTGCCAATTCCGCACGGTGTTTATGGGCCAAGTCATAATTATTAAGTGAGGCTATTCGTAGGCCTATAGCACCGACATACACTATAAGGATCCAGGGAATTCGTATAAAAGGTCACCCACCGTCAGCTGAAATCAGTGGCGGCCTAATGAACCACATGGGGGGCATGGAAGCCCATTTCTCTTGTCTACGGCTACTTTTGAAAAGTCAACCCCTGCTCTGCTGTCAACAAGGCACAGGACAACATGTTTGTTGCCTTTAAACCTTTTACGCACAGCTTACCTGACGATACTCGAACGGTCATACGGAAGGAACAACCACTTGATTAATCAACGCTTGTTTAAATGTAGGCCGAGTGCACACTGTTTTTATTCCCATGCATTGTGTCCATAATAGCCTTAATTAAAATACATATATAAAAAAATATATATAGTACACCGTAAGCATAGACGGAATAGACGATCCAAGTTATTTGCGCGATAAAGGGCGTGAGTTTGAAGGGGGAAAAAAACAGAAATGTATTGTTCTGACACGCCGAGAGTGGGACGTCGTTTACAGCGGCCAATCACCACGCTGCTTTCCTCCACTCACAACCAATAGGACGCGCGGAGGAGTCCCTGTCAGTCACAGGTGAGGGTGGCTTGTGGAAGTGTGTAAAAAAGGTCTGGAAACGGGATCGAACCCGCGCTGATGGAAGAGTTATGCGGAGGAGAAACATCGTGCTTTGGGATATGCAGAAACTTTGCGTCGCTTCTCCGGGAGGAAAGCAATGATACACCAGACGTTGAAGAGTCCGAGCAGCAGTATCAGTCCGTCTGGGGGGATTACAATGTGGATGAATTGACGTCGTTGTTGTTTTGCGGGACAGCACTTATTCCCTAAAGACGAACTTTAGGTTTTTGAAAGATGGCCGTGCGCAGCAATTCATTGATGCCTTTCTCCATCCAAGCTATTTTGAATAAAAAAGAGGACAGTCGTGGACATTTACCCGGTTTGGATATGTGTTTCTCGAAGACTTCTTGTTGGAAAATATTCGGGGAAATGAATGGCGGTTCTGCGGACTTTCCCACGGCGTGTAGGCCTAGCAGTGATGGGGGGATTTGCGAGCCCGGAGACAACAAAAGTTACGATTCTGACTCGGGTCTAAGCGACGATAATGACAGTAAGATGGTGGCGTGCAAGACGGAGACAGAGGGCGACCCCGCCTCAGATCTGCTGGAGGAAACGGACCATGAATCCACCGCCGTGGAGAACGCGAAGGGACTCAGCGACTGTGAGCCGAATGTCTCCGGTAAGCGCAGAAAAAACATTGTGTGTGTGTGGGTGTGTGTGTGTGTGCGTGCGTGTGTGTGTGTGTGGACATTTTAATTTATTAATCTCGTTGTAGGCCTCCACGCTTAATGATAACAAATTGTCCATTGTCAACGAGGTGTATAATTTATGGCCGGTTTAATGTGGACTATATTTCAGATTATAAGATTAAGACAGGCATCCTTTAGCGTAACACGTATGATTACATGTTTATATTTAGGCTAATATTTGCGTTACCTCGCGATGTCTATGAGAGATATCTATCCTGCATGTTGCTTTCCATTTCATTACTTAAGAGGTCTGGATGACATAAAAACCCAGTAATTCAAATGTACCTTCTCCTTCCAGACTCCACCAACCTCGACGAGGCGGGCAGCGATCAAAGCGCCGACCAGCCCAAGCAGAGGAAGAAGCGCTCCCGTGCCGCCTTCTCCCATGCGCAGGTCTTCGAGCTGGAGCGGCGCTTCAACCACCAGCGGTACCTCTCTGGGCCCGAGAGAGCCGACCTGGCCGCCTCCCTGAAGCTCACCGAGACCCAGGTCAAGATCTGGTTCCAGAACCGCAGGTACAAGACGAAGCGTCGTCAAATGGCCGCCGATTTAATGGCGTCGGCCCCAACGGCGAAGAAAGTCGCGGTGAAGGTTTTAGTTCGAGACGACCAGAGACAGTACAGCCCGGGAGAGCTGCTGCGGCCCCCGCTGCTCGCCCTGCAGCCGTCCTACTATTACCCCTACGGCGCGTACTGCCTTCCCGCTTGGACGCTCTCCGCGTGTGCTGGGAACCCATGAAGGCCCCCAAAAGGGCCTTCCTCGTATATTTATTTTCTCCCGGGAAATCAAAGGAAAAACAAAAGAAACATTGAAAGACTCATTGAGAGAAACGAGTGTCTGAATGGACTGGTATATCAGCTCAGAGTCACCAACCGAACTGCCTCACTGTGTTTTTTGTTGTTGTTGACTGAAGATATCACATTTGTTGGTTGTTGCAGAATGTTCTGTCCTCTATTGTAAGCGTCTTCCTACCTCTGCAATGATTGGAAATAGACTGTTTCTATTGGCTTTTCAAATGGCTAATTGTGTTACGTTTTTTCTTTGTTGTGTTTGTAATAAGTAAAATATTTCAGCACTTTTGAGCATATAGTGTGGGCATGTACAGTAGGCCTACCAAACATTAAAATAAGAAAATACGAAACGTTTGTTGTATTCGTGACAGTCGATTTGCGACCGGAGCAGGTTTCACGTTATTTAGAAATCTGGGGCCTATCTGTTTTCTATCGTGTACGTTTTTTGGTTTATTTAGAGCGAAACAAAAATTAAAACATAGGCCTCACAGGCTTTATTAAAATTGGAATTGGCATCTTCTTTTAAGGTTTGTTAAGGTTATGTAGGCCTATGTTGTATTACTGACAATTTCAACAAATGCCCATTTAGTAGGCCTAGCCTGATTATATTACAAAAAGATAGACCTATTAGGTCTAAAGATAAAATAAAATAATACATTTTAAATATTGGCTGCTATCAATGCTGTTCCAAAAGTTAATGAGTATCGGCTGGTTGTACAGTGGTGCGTTTCTCTATAATAAATGTAACGTAGGCTTTAACATTATACATCGTCCAATAGGCTATGGTTTGGCAAACAGGCCTATCGTTGTATCCACACCTTGCTAAAGTTGTCATTTCATACATGTTATACTTCAACAGCGACGTATAACAAGTGGTGAATAGGTTGAGAAATCGTGCCCACATTATTATAAGATGAACACAAACAATTATATTGAAATTACCTGTTTTGGGCAATTTAGTTTTGACACAATTTAGGCGTACTTTAAACTACCTAAAACCATGCACCGTGTTGTCTCTACCTTAGCAGTCAGGTTGTCATCGTGGCCAGTATGAGCTCTCTTCCAAACACTCCTGTCAAACACGATGATTAATAGCTGTGCGGTGCTGGGACAGGGTGAGGTGACGGGTACCTTAGGGGTGTACGTCAACACAGGGAGAGGACCATTTGAAGGTCAAGGAGACCCATGTCACGACTATACACAGCATCTACATTTGGTTGGCTTGACTCTGAAGTGTATGTGGAACACCAAACCATTATAATGATATTAATTAGGCCTAGTACACATATTTGTATTTAAAAATGTTACAATTGTTCGGCTAGCCCATAAGTGGGAGAAACACTCGCCACGCTTGAGCTATGAGCGAAATGTGTCACCACATCTTGGATGCAGGAACAAGAGACGGTACGCTGGTCAAAACAAACGGTTGAGTCAACAACCAAGTTCAAGACTAAACACTTAAAACCGATCAGCGTCGAGATACGAGGGATGTGACTTGGGATTTCTCGCTGTCAGGCACAGATGGTTAAACACTACTGCTACACCATCCAACCACCACCTGGGGATACTTCGACAAAGAATCCCTTCGCCCTTTAAACATCGTTAGACCGGACACAATTCAGAATCACAATATTTACTTTTGTGACATAGAAACCCGTCCCTGGAAAGTTATGTGCGAACACCTGTGGAATAGGCACCGATAAAATAATAATATATTTTTTTTTATTTGCTGGCTTTTCGTTTTTGATAATCAGTGGGCTATCTTAATTGGGTAGACCGCGCGTTTACATATGAATAACGCGTGGAACCTTTCGCGCAAAAACCCCATCCCCTTCATGCAGGTACTACCTCACCCGAGCATCCTCCTTCGCTTATGTGACAATGATGCCCTTGATTCTCAGCCCTGGAGCTCAGAGAGAACTGAGGGATATTGAACACTGGACCGTCCCACATGCGCCGGTGACGTGGCGCCTCTTTCTTTACCATGCCTGCATGTGAAAAGATATCTGATATACAGGGAGAAATATACCGGTTGTTTTCCTTCCAACCTCTGATCTTTGAAATGCAAACACCCACATGAAGATGCATTGTACATTGTTCCATCATCCATCCGTTTTATTTGAATATAATTTGTTGAAAGAATGCATGAAGACAAGGCATAATGTAGAAGGCTTAACAACACCATGATATGAAGTAGGCCATCATAATCAGTATTTTTAATAAAATACATATAGGCCTACTGAAACTGAGTTCGTTTAGTTAATTTGTTAGACACAATTTTGACAATATCTTATAGTATGCCTACCTGTTTTTAAACACTTCATAACTTAATAACGCAAAAACATTACGCACATGACGATTACGCATAACAATTACGCACGTTGGTACACAGAAAGGATTTATGTAATAGACCTAAGAAAAATTGATTCTGAAATCTAGGCCGCATACGACTTCTAAGTAAGAACAATCAGCCTTAAAAATAAGTGTTCTGAATGTTATATGCACGAGACGGATGTTATGCGCAACAGGCTAGAAACTAGAGGCAAAAACTTGTTATTTCACATTTCTGTGCTGCAAATATGTGCTTTTTAATTTTCACTATCTTTTAATTTTACACATACACACACACACACACACACACACACACACACACACACACACACACACACGCACACAGAATACACCAATCACGCATGTCAAGGACAGATCAATTGAACACAAGTGACGATTTTAATGAGACATAATCATGAAAATGTGCTATTTTCTCAGCAACGACATGTTCCAGTTGTTGTTGTAGATCACGTTACAGTATTAATGATACAAAATTGGCATTTAATACCACATGTTTTGTTCCTTTATAGACTACGTATATCATGTGACTCAATAATCGGCTTGAGTGGACGTATAGCAATGAAAACAAATCTACAGCCTCCGTAGATTGCGAACGTGTTAAAACACATGCACGATAGACTAAATTTGACTGTTGCAGCCATAGCCTGCACATCTGTACGCACGGTGTTAAAACCAAAGAGATGTGTCCTAAAATAACATCTTTAGACGAGCTGACGATGCATTCGAGTTCATAGAACAATAGCTCATGCCCGAGCTCCCCAAATGAACACTCGCTTGGACAAGATATTAACTTTCCTCCTACTTGTACACGTTGGACGCTTCACAGAATGATGAATATAGCCCGTGTTATGATGACCGTATAGGCTATACCATTTTTATTAGACTACCAGATTACTTTTTAGCCCTATACCATGCCAACCGATATTTATTGACTTCACTCTTTTTCCCCCCATCTAAATACGTCTATTTATTTATAAACACTACCATTAAATAGTCTAATTTAGATGAAAAAAAGAGAAAAGATGATTTTTCGGAGAAAAAAAAACAATCACATAGACTCATGGCACATGGATGGAAATATGTGCAAATATATGGAAATATATATTAGAGCGATATTTATGAAACCAGTTCATTTTTAAATCAATCAACACGCCCCAGCAGCCAAGCAGGGACACACTCACAATGTCAAAGTCAACGTTGAGTTTGGCCTATTCGTTTTATTCAAGGGAACGAATGCTGTAAGTTATATTACAATGTTATGTCCTACATAACGAAAAAAGCGAGATAAATAGTGTGATGCATCGATTTCGTTTTTGATTGTCTTTGGTTTGATTTAGGTATTGAATTTATATTTAATAATGTGATATTGCCGGTGGCCAATATTGTTGACTACTTAGCCTGTACAATAATTAGGCTACTTATGCAATTACGTAATATCCGAATTTCCCGCACGGGATCATCATATCATATTTATAGCCTATAATATTTTTCTCCGGTTCGTTAAATATGTAGAATAGGAAGTTAATAGCCTGGCAAAATGTAAAAAATGCATCGGCTATCTGTAATCAGGTGATATGGAGTTAATGAAATAGTCGAATAGCCTATAGACCTAATGAATATTGTAGTCCACTTCGGCAAATTGTCAGACATCACATATTATAGGTTGCCTTTCACACAATGCCTTTAAATTTGTCACACAATTTATTTTCAAACATTGTGTAGGTCTACAATTGGGAAGCTGTCAATCACACCCTCATGTGCCTCACTTCGGACCATCCAAACCTGACATTCATCCTCACCTTAAAGTGGTCCAGGTGCGAATTCCTCCCCACCCCTCGTGAGCTTATGTCTCGCTCGCAATAAAACGACTTTGAAAGATAAGCACAACGATGCTTTTTTCTGTTGCAGTTTCACTGTGATTTTACTTCGTCTGCGTTTTTGTAGGCCTGGCTTCTATAACCCTATTTTATTCTATAAGCCTGGTTTATTTGTGATTTACAATTTACCATATGGATTTTCTACTTTCGTAGTCTGATAAATGCACAATATGCAAGCAATGGGATTTTAATCTCCCAGAGTTGTTTTACACTGCATGTAAAGTCACTTTGTGCGCCATGAAAAGCGCTTAAAATAAAATGTACCCTATTATTATTAGGCCTATATTATTATTAGGTCTATATTATTATTAGGCCTATGTCCATCAAATGACCAAATAACTTAACAACTTAAATGAAAAAAACGTTGACACGTAGCTGGCCTTATGGATGGAACAAACCAAATGATTTATGTTGAGGTTTTAAAGAGCGCTATATTTATGATTTTTTTTCTGATTAGTTTGTATTACGCGCAAGCCTAAATTATTATCAATAGCCGTTCAACCAAGAACGTCAATTGTTCGGCCTACATCTAGACACATGGCCTGCATCCACAAATATATAGGCCATATGAACTGAATAAATGAATGAACCAGGTAGCAAATGAATTTATTTTAGAACAATTAATCTTTAAGATGTGTGGAATCAGACATAGGCTATAATTAAGTGAAACTGACCACTACGTCCAGTCACAATAGACTCCCACGAGAGAAGCTCAGCCTAGAAATAGTGTGTGTGGGTGTGTGTGTGTGTGTGTGTGGGGTGGGGTGTGTGTGTGTGTGTGTGTGTGTGTGTGTGTGTGTGTTCACACATGCGTGTGTTTTGGGAATGTGTGAACGTGGCTCTATTTTATACATTATATAGCCCTATATATTGTAACGGCACAGTACATCTCTTATACGCGTGTTTTCTATAACATACGAGCGTGTTTTTGTAAAAAAAATAATATATATATATAAAAAATATATATTT
>OMKP01001586.1:9499-20891 GCA_900302375.1 Bathygadus melanobranchus
TTCGTGGTTTCTCTGTGAAAATACATCTTTGAAAGAGCCGCACGCCATGCAGCGTTTAGCACGGGAAGTGGCTACGGAAGTAGCGTACTTCCTTTATCCGTACAAATGAATGGTTCACGGTCCGCTTGAGTGATATAAAAACACGGTTTAATGTTGTTTTTTTAATTACACTTTCACTACCAGACTTTGGTATGAGATGTGTATGTGTATTAACGTTGCGTAAGATTGGTTGCGGTTGTAAAGAGCTTATTTTCCAAACACATTAACACGCATGTGTCTTACAATTAGTAGCTAGGTAGTTACTTAATGGTAGTTACCAAACCAGAAGCCTCTCCCAATGAACCCCGAAATGCCCCATACACGTACTGATATACTTGTGTTCTGATTTAAACGTGTTTTTTGCTTATATTTCTCATCTGCCAAATTTCACCTGGTTACACGGCAGGTAGGAATTTGAGACCGTCTAGAAAGCTGCGATGCTAGTGCTGGTCAATTCCAGATCGATCATTGCATTATTGTTCATATATAGGCTGTTAAACAAGTAGAATTTGCACCACGCATCAAAAAGTCAGTTGTGCACATGTGTATAGTTGGGCTTGCATATAAGATGTCTCCAGAAAGACCGTATAAACACACACACACACACACACATTTCAATGAAGGCCGGCGTAAAAGTCAATTTGTTTGTATTCTTTGCACAACTTTCTCGTATTTTTTTCCAGTGACTCTCCCTTGCCTGTGACTTCACGTGTCTGTTTTGTAAAGTTCCGCGAGACCGAATCGGTCGGTGTGTCCCAGCACCTGACGAACACGGTCTTCGTCGACCGGGCTCTGATTGTGGTTCCATTCGCAGAAGGTGGGTACCTGTTTGTGTGTGAGTGTGTGTCTTCCTTTTGCCCTACAATGGCTACACAAGAGTGAACAACATGCATATTTCATAGTCTCCAGGCAAGCTGCTAAGCCAAGTTATTCAGTGCTTGGCATTTGCTGGGGGGGATTGTTTTTTTTGTTTGTTTGTTTTTTTAAGGAAAATGTACATGTGTGCCCATGTCATTACTATCTAGCACTTTTTTTGTAAACCTCTCTCTCTGTTATTTGTGTTGTGGTTTTCGTAGTGGACAAGTCATTTGCAGAGAGCCCCCTCCCTGCTGCGTGAAGGTGGTCCTCTGCTGCCATCAGGGGATTAGAAAAATTATTGGCACCAGGCTCCCAAGCCCCTTCTCACAATTGTTCTGCAGTAACCTGTTAACTCTTGTCTTGTTTCTCTCTCTGTCCAAGGCATCGATTCAGTAAAACAGATTAGAAGTACAGATTCTAAGCAAAATGCTGTCCGCATGGGGATGCCCCCCCCCCACCCCATTTCTCCTCCGAAAACTGGAATTGAGGCAGTGGAAGGTTTCCCCCAAGATCTGATCTTGTTAATGATATGATAAGCTGTCATGTACTGAAAACAAAGCATGCATTTGAAATGGGCTGATCAGCTATGCATGCTAGTATAGATGTGAAAGATGTCCAGCTTACCTGCTGAAAAGCCTCTCTGAATTTGGTAACATACCTGCCCAACTGTAGTCACGCCACTTACCCAAGCCTAGATGTGAAACATTTTGCATATATAAATATATACCCAAAATGTATAGAAAACAAAGGAAAATCTAGTCTTAAGGCTCTGCTTGATCATGCAGTGAAATGCTTTGTTATTGATCCACTCCACACATGACTCTGAACGAAGGGTTGAATCTCAAGTTTAACGGTGGTGTTTGTTTTGTTGTTGTTTTACAGTTGTTTTTCCTGGTTCAGCCAGCCCTATATACTACCAGGCCCTGCTGAAAATGCCACCAACAGTTTTGTCTTCTGCAGCCTTATCCTGTTTCTCAAGTGTCTGTTCTGTTTTGTGTGTGTGTGTGTGTGTATGACTGGATCAAGTTTGTCTCTCACTCTAAAAACCAAAAGACATGTCTTTTTGTGTATATATATATATATATATATCACCCCAAGTTTTCGGCAGTGCTTCCCCTTAGATTTTGATGTATTTTCAGGCAGAAAGGATGCTCGGCACTCACGCCGTTTTAGTGTATAGGAATCTATGCCGTAATAATACTAAACTGTTATCAGTAGATTATTATTGCAAGCATTGACAATTTTCAATGTATTCCTGCAGTGTTTATGAGTCACATGGCAAGGTGTTTATTATGCCAACATTAGGGGAAACACTGTTCAGCTCCCACAGCCCTATCTTACCTTCTCATAACATGTTCCTTCTTGTTCTCCTATTCTGTGGTTACCGTCTCTTCAGCATCGGGCACAATGTTTCATGATTCTATCAGGGCTCATCGTTGGCCCTTTATCAGATAGCTCGTTTATCTCTTGTTGTAGCAAGTTGCTGTTGGCTTTTACCTGTCAATGCTAAATCTGGTTAGATCTTATTTCTTATGTAAGTGATCTGGTGGCCGCTGTATTGGCTGGCCACCAAGTTAATAAAAAATAATGGCCAGAGCCAATGTAACGGTAAGTGATGCACCATAAGTGATTGATTGTACCCAACTGTGTCCACCCAAATCATGAACTCTGTCTTCTGTATCTCAATGTTTTTGTGTGCTTTATAGCGAAGCAGCCGACGCGAGTCGCTTGTTCATAAAACATCTAATGAAAAATGAGAGCACCCCACTGGACAACCGACAACTGTGCTTGCTTACGTTTGGTTCATGACTTAAAAATCAAGTGCAGGTGATAACATCTTGGCAGTGTTGACCACAGTGTGTATTGTGACATATGAATCATAGCTGCTAATCCTACAATTTTAATATTAGACAACAAAGAGTTCGGGATCAAGGCAACAAAGTGGAGTGTTTTTGTAGGGGTGGGTGGTGGTGGGTTAGGTTGGCATGTTTTTGCTATCTCTTGTGAGAGTAGAGTCAGACAGTTGTGTCTTCAGTGTGCTGTGTGTAGTGCGGGTGCAGGCTCTGATGCGGTCTCTTCTCTCCCTCCCAGGAGCTATTCCTGATGAGTCTAAGGCTCTGTCTCTGCTGGCTCCAGCCAACGCTGTGGCAGGGATGATGCCCGGGGGAGGCCTTCTCCCCACACCCAATCCTCTAGCATCGGTGAGCATTCATCTTGTTTTCATAGTCTCAACATTATTCAATGGTCATAGCTCCGTTAGTCTCACCTGGTTAAGTAAAGGTTTAATAACCCCAACCTCCGGTTTTATGCAGAGACCTCATGAAAGACATTCGAAAAATGCCGTCCGAGGGCCTTTAAGTAAAATAAATCCAGGCTACAGCTGTGATTATGAATTGTTTATTAGTCTCTTGCCATGGGCTGTTTCCAATTTTGCTCTTATCCATCTGCTCCTCCCAAAGTAACTAAATCCGGCTGCAGTAGTACAGCGTACTGTTATGGAGCCAGATTGGCAGAAACAGAATTGTGTGTGCATGTGTGCTCTACCCATTGAGTTTGCATTGCTAATGGGTGTCTTGTGTTTCCAGATGGGAGGCACGCCGTTCGGAGGGCTTGGTGGTCCCAACATGGAGCAGATGGCCGCCATGGGAATGCAAGGCCATAACATGAACCCCCAGGTAAGGATTTGGTCACATTCGTTCACACATAGATCTGCGGTTGAAAGATTGAAGAACATGACAATATTGTACTCCATTTTAGGCTATTTCTGCTGACTTCCTGAAGCTGATGCAGTCCATGGACCCAAAGTAAGCCACTGAGTCCATTCATTCTTCCAACATTTTCAGTTCAACAATTCCTCGGGTGTGTCTTTTGAAAGAGTGAATGACATAACGGATGCTTCTGCAGGCTGAACCATATGGCTGCTGGAATGAACCTGAACCAAGCCATGAAGGCAGACGCCTCCAACAAGGAGATCGAGGAGGCCATGAAGAGGGTCCGAGAAGCCCAGTCCCTCATCTCGGCAGCTATCGAACCAGGAAGTAAGTACTAGTAGCTGACTAGCCTTCTCTTACCCTCTTCTACACGGTGAACCGGGTACGATTCCCACCTGTGGTCCTGTGTGCGGTCATTTCCGCCACAATCCCACCCAATGCTAACCTATCTTATTGTATATATTGTTCTGTCATACTTATTGTATTATTTTGGATGTACCTTTTTCTTTTCCTTCTTTCCTTTCCGTTTGGATTCTCATTCTGGTTTCTGCTCCTTTTGTAGACGCCCCGAATACCAAAGCCATTGTTTCTGTTCACGTTCACAGATAAGAAGGAAGAAAAACGCAAACATTCCCGCTCGCGGTCAAGGTCACGGCGCCGGAGGTCCAGTTCTCGCTCACGACACAGGTAAGAAGAACCGCCCGAGTGCTCTCCCACAGCCACGCTGGCACCTCCAGCATCAACACTGAAGGTGATGGCCCGCTGCTGTTCTTCCCTCCCCCAGGCGATCCAAGAGCAGGTCTCGCCGCAGGTCCCACTCCCGGAGCAGGAGGAGATCCAAGAGTCCCCGCAGGCGGAGGTCCCACTCCCGGGATCGCAGCCGGCGCACTAGATCCAGGTCGGTGTGCCCCTCAGAGGAATGTGGGCTAGACTTATTTGCACCTGGTTCTATTGCTTTGACAGCGGCAAATACAGAACATTCTTTAGGAAAGCTGGATTCAAAGAAATGATTCTGATTGATTCTGCACTTGGCCATGCTTGGGTTAGTGTCATGTTAGCTCATTGATATGTTGCTTACCAGTGTCCAACACTTGTAGAAACTCCCATTCGCTTAGCTCAATCAAGGAGACAATTAAATCATTTCACAGTGTAAGCTTTGCACTATTTGACACGTGTCTCCTTTCAGTTTTCAGGGTCATGTGTATGTCCTTGATCTATGGTTACATTACTCAGCCTTTTCTCTTGTCTTTCTATTTGGGTCTCATCCCTCATTAGGGACAGGAGGAAGGAGGAGAAGTCCAAGAAGCGTTCGAAGACTCCACCGAAGAGCTACAGCAGTGCCAGGAGATCTCTCAGCGCTAGCCGGTTGGTTTCCTTCACGACCCACACCTCTGTTCAAACTACAGTAACCAGTAACCACCAGTAACAGACACGTTCCTCTCCATGTGAATAACGGTACTGATCTATGATGGTCTTAAACAGCCGGCGTAGGCGAAGCCGCAGTGCGTCTCGATCCCCCAAGAGGAGGCCCTCCAAGTCCCCTTCCCCCCGACGGTGAGCACAACATGCTAGGGCTGCACCATTTATGGCTAAAATTATAATCACGATTATTATAATTTTTTTACAAAAATAAGATGATCATATTAACATATTATATACACTTTGTGTTCTGGAGTGGCGACACCGTGTCTGTAAATGCACACATTGAATATTAATAAATGAAGCTGCCCACACACACACTCTTACGCACCCGCGTGACCTGTGTCCTCTCGCCGTTCACAGCCATAAGAAGGAGAAGAAGAAGGAGAAGGAGAGGGAGAGGGACCGGGACAGGGAGCGCAAGGAGGAGCGTGACCGTGGCAGGGACGATAGGGAGCGCTCCTCCAGCAAGAAGAAGAGGAGCAAAGACAAGGAGCGCGATCGTGAGCGCAAGTCTGAGAGCGAGAAAGGAGACGTGAAGGTTGGTCCCCCTTTTGGTTTTCCTGATCCAACCGAGTGCATTCATTTTGTAATTGTAATTTCACATTCATAACACGTTTTGATCAGTGCACGTCATTTGTCTCATTCTGGATGTTTTTATTTTTGAAAGCTCACTGTGCACTTAAACAAAGACGCATCTATATATTCTTTCGACATTTTCAGTTAGACAAACCTAAGGAGGGGTACACACTTAAAGATAATGGGCCAGATTCCCCCCTTCCGACGATGGTGAGCATAGTCCCAATTTGTTTTTTTCCTTTCTCTATGGTTCTCTAAAATTCTAGATTATGATCCTGTGGTGTGAGGTATGTATCTGCTCAGAAGTCCTTGCCAAACCCTTTTCTAATCTGATATCCTGTAGTTTGGGTGGAACCCAGAGGATGCAGTCACGTGGGAAAGACCAACAGCCAATTGGCAGCTAACATAACTGAAATAGATCTGATATAGGCAATTCTCCCTGCCACTTTTGTTTAGACTTAAAGTTACATTTGACCACGCAATATTTCCAGTTGACAATCAGTTTTTTTTGTGTATTAAATCCAAAAGCGTGGTGGGCTGTTTTGGTCAAATTATTGTTCTCCCTGCCCTATTAGGATCAATACTGTGAAATGTATCCTTGCGTTGTGTGAGTGTGAGGTGTGTTAACATGTGTTAAGACTTGTAGACGTGTAATGTTGTAGTGCGGGCCGGCCTTTAGG
Source organism: Bathygadus melanobranchus (assembly GCA_900302375.1). Lineage (NCBI taxonomy): Eukaryota > Metazoa > Chordata > Actinopteri > Gadiformes > Macrouridae > Bathygadus > Bathygadus melanobranchus. Next base: position 15,786 of record OMKP01001586.1, read on the forward strand.
CAGGCGGCAGATCATTGAGACACCCAATCATCACACTCCTCTCTGTGACAGGTGACCAGAGATTACGACGAAGAGGAGCAGGGCTACGACAGCGAAAAGCCGGTAAACGAGGAGGAAGAGGAGGAGGAAGAGGACATGGAGGAGGAGGAAGAGGAGGAGGAGGGGAAGAGCGACGATTCAGACGTGGCTTCACCTCCTCCCAAGGCCCACCGGGAAGTGGAGGGCCCCATGGAAGCCCCCCCCAAGAAGTCCAAGCAGAACGGAGACGACCACCACCAGGCTGACATGGATATGAGTGACTGAGAGAACTCTCAAAACACCTCCTGCTGTCCCACCACCCTCCAGCTCACGTAGGCCACAGAGTTTCCGTTTGTGATCCCTGAAAAGTAAAGAAAAAAAAGCATTTTTTTTTTTTTTGGATGATTTTAAGTCTTAACTGCAGGAAGCACGGTTCGTTTCCATTGTAGTGTTTTTTTTTTTTCTTCCTTTTTTATATTCCCCCACCCTACACAAACACTGTCTGTTTCTGGACCACATCGTAGACTCATACTGTAGTTCTGTGATATTAAATCATTTCTACTGGACAGTTTGTAGACCACTGGCATATGATGGCGGTCACCAAAGCAGTTAACGTTAGACGTGGTTTTAAATTGTCAATAAATGAATATGAATACGTTCAAGGCTTTTTGTTTTCAACATTTTTTGTTCATGAAAGTTATTGCTGTTTGCAGAACATGCTAAATCCAATTTTACATGGTCTACTTGTCCTGAAAATTTTAACTTGTGTAAGAAGAAAAGTTTTGCATCAAAATACTCAAGGTGTTTTTTTTAGTTTATTTTTTACTTGTTCAGTTGTAGGCAAACGGCTTTAACTGTACTCAAACGAAAGCTGTCGTTCTACCCCACCTCACGCCTCTTGTATGTGTCGACTAGATTATTATGATTGTTTGTGAATTGTTACAATGAACTTTACCAATACACATTTTACAAAGACTAATAAAACTGGCTACAAATGTTTGTATATTTACTGTTGCAAAAATAACATCCAATCAAATTGCAAAGGCATTATTAAAGTGAGTACAACGAACACACATCAAAATAACAATTAAGTCCACATCGGTCAATTTAGATATGTGGATTTTAATTTTTTTTTTATGAAAATAGTGTGGCAGGGTTATACAAGTCTGCTTGCTGTACATTTGATGTGAAACAAATCCATAAAACTAAGCAGTTGTGGGGAATTAAAATATTACGCATGCAAATGCAATGAGGCCCGATTACTCTACAAATGTGTGCTTATCGGTAGTGGGACTGGGAATTGGGAGAAAAAAAAGCTATGGAAAGAAACAAACTTAGTGTCCACTTGGGTCATTTTAAATTTGAACAGTACTCTTAAAAAATAAAAATAAAACCCACTCCCACACTGTCCACTATAAATAAGAGACGATTGTCCTGCCTAGCATCTTGAGCGGTCGATCAGGATATCTAGGCCTTTAACACACAGGTGTAACGTAGGGGTGAACACAGGTGCAGCTCATTTAGTTAATGATGGGTCTGGAGGCGTTCATGGCCATGATTAACATCATGAGACACCCGTGGTTGTCCCTACTAATACACCCCTGTGATAGAGGCCTGTTATGGAATGTACTGCAAACTAGTGCCATTTGCACCACCACAGTTAGACAGCAATAGGTTATTTCAAACTAAAAGGAGGGACAAGACGAACATGGTGGAATAAACTAAATATTAATAATGCCGAAAGACAGTTTTGGACTTCTCTTTTTTTACAAGCACAGAATCTACATACAAAAGTCACAACAGACCGAAAACTTTTAAACCTCACATTTTCTCATAAAAACCCATGAAAAAAAATTAAAGACTGAAACAATGTCATAAAACACGTATTTACACAATGTGCAGGGAAAAAGCCCAGTTGTGTAAAAATGACACACACTTATACAACATTCCCTAATCCACTTCAGTTTGTTCTCTGAATAACACAACCTGCTTGTTTCTTCCATTTATGGAACCGTTTACAACGGAATTGTAGTTCATATTTTACATCAAGTAAAATAAACAATATGCAGAACATCCTAGGTTAAAACGAGTGAAAAAGGTTGCGTTAGGTTCTACTCCGCTAGAGTTAAATGTAATCAAGCCTTGTTTTGTGTCATTCAAACTGCCTTTAACATTGCTGCAGAACACTGGTAGGTAAATAATAAATAGGCAACATTACCATCTTCACCATACCTATCATTCAGCATTCATTTACAGAACGCCACCTAAATTAATTTACCCGTTAGTCAGTTCTGAAACAATAGTGGCAGCAACTATCAGATCTTTTTTCCACACAAAAAATGTGTTCAATAAAATGATTTAATTCTAGGTGAGTAGAAAAAGAAGATGTCCATGTGTTTAGAGTTATGCTAAATTAAAACTACTTCACTGTCACAATTAATACCAGTGAAAAGGAGTAAGAAGACGTTCTCGCAGTACCAAAATATGTGCAGACATAACCATCGTTTCCAACATAAAAGAGGGCAGCAACATTTGTTACCGGGCAGAACTGTTCGCACATACCGACTGCCTATATTGAGTCTTGAGTCAAGAATAGTCATTAAAATGCACGTGAACTACTGATGCTCTGCTTCGTCAAAATTGTCATATTGTGCACATGTAAACGGTCCTCTGAAGTCCACTGAATTGCGATTGCTCTGAAGCTAGCACTGAAACTAAAATAGATTGAGTCAAACAGATCTACGCCTGCAGAGTTACCTCTGATGTCCTGCACACAGTGACACTTCGTTCTATGTGCTCTTCAGACATCCCTTTTATAAACATTGCATACATACTTCTAATACATAAGGGTTAGGGTTACAACGCCTGAATCAAATCTTGCTTCCTACGTTCCTGACTTAATTCAACAAATAAATACAAAAAAGTTTGTTTCAACCAAAAATCCCCTTTTTATACACCGCTTCCACCAGTCTCAATCCAAATGTACGTGTCGTTTTAAACATGTCTCTCGTCTCACAGGATTAAATGTAGATCGTAAGTAACACAGAGGGAAAAAAAAGAAAGACAAACATCCATCAGCTCATCATCGTTATTAAAATGTATCCTAAACCTTGTTGTTGATTGATTGATTTTAAATCATTGTAGAATAAATACGGCGTAGTTCAGGTTTGTCGTGTCGCTGGATTCTACGTTCGCTACCCCAAATCTGTACATATCCAGGTCGGGTGGAAAGGTTAAAGGTCGGGGAAGCGGCTGGGGTCCTCTTTGTATTCGTTGGGGATGGTGAAAATGGACTGCTCAAACTCATCGTAGCGGAACTCCTGAAAGGTGACTGTGGCTGTGATTGTGGGGAAAACGGGGATATCTGCAGAGAGGAAAGAGACACGAACGGACGTTTAGATCTCTGCGAAGAACGCTGACATTCCACATTCTTGTCCTCACTAAAGACATCTAGGCTGTGGGGGGAAAAAGCAATCCTTTAACTGTAATATAATAACGTTTTTCTTAAAACAACAAAAGCTCTGAGAAGGTCTGAACTCCAGTGGTAAGGAAACAACCTTTTCTTTTTTTGTGTGGACATGCATTTTATAGCGACTTTCTGTGAAAACATCAAATCAATCTAAAAAAAAAAAAATCGGTTTTCTCTTCAACAAGGAGAGACGTTTTATTTTGCAATTCACTTACCGAGCTTGACGGGGAAGCCTGGGGGGAGCTTCATCTGTACAAACTCCCTGAGTTTATTAAAGTGCTTGAAGGGAGCGATCACTTCCAAAACATTCAATAACCTGGGGAGAGCGCAAACACACACACACACACACACACAGCACGTCATATACCAGTCCGTTGGCTCCCGTGGTTGGTCATCTATTGACATTGGCAAACTGGTCTGTCACCACAAACTAGTTCCAACAAAGTGATGTCAACACATCACATTTTGTGATATGATGAGGGGGGTGGGGTGGGGGGGTGTGAAGCTTACAGGTGTGTATGTGGTGCTCTCGAGACACTCACGATTCAATGCCCAGTGGGAAGTCTTGACTCATGGCTACCGTGGCTTTGAAGTTCTTCTTGCTCTCTTTGCATACCAGCTCTCTCCCCAGATGAGGTGCCCTGGAGGGAGGGAAGGAGGGGCTATGTGAAGGCCTTTGTCACATGGTCAACTCCCACAGACCATTTCACGATGGTTCCCTTGTCCACTGGTACTTCCACACAGGAAGTTTCGCCGTTTTGAGATTCAACAGTTGGATCGCTAGTGACGCTACATACTAGTGATACTAATACAAATCAGTTAAAAACATTCAGTAGTTAACGTATGGAACGGACATATGACTACTAGTACTAACTTTCCATTGTCTGAGGTGATGTATTCCTCCCAGGATATGGTGTTGGGTGAGGGGGGGGTTAGCGACGGTCGCCGGGCTGGCTAAAGTGCAGTGAGAGAAGGAGTCAAGGTCAGAAAATAGATAGACTGCTAGTGCAGACTGCAGCGTGCAATTATAACCACACAGGAAAGATGGGGTTTCCAGCGAGGTCACAGGCAGAACAACACAGAGTACAAAAGTAAACTTCACCAGACCCTGGACGGTTCTTTGCCCCTTAACTGTCAAAAAATAACTTTTTTTTTTTTAAAATAACCCTTTATGGCTTCTTTCAGAAAAATAACATCCACGTCACAACACAATATCCACCACTAGATGTCTCTAGTGTGTCACTAGTTTCCAAAACAACCTTGTCAATAAAACGTTCCAAAATGCCACTGGGAGTAATTAGTAATCTGTGTGGACAAAAGCAGATCTTAATAATGTAGCCGGCATGCTCTGCCATTACCTCAGTGGTGACGTTTACATAAAAACATCAAACATAATCACCTCTACGGTGTCAAATCCTTGCAGGAATATATGATCGATACATATATTTGGTATGACGGGTACGTAAACAAAAAAAAGACAGACAGACAGAACAGACAGACCGACAGCGACAGACAGACAGACAGACAGACAGAGACACAGAGAGACAGAGAGAGTGAGAGAGATAACGAGACAGAAAGAGAACGAGAGAAGAGAGGCCTCTGTCATAAGCTGCCTGTGG
>OMKP01001594.1:0-11388 GCA_900302375.1 Bathygadus melanobranchus
CCCCTTCAATAAAAAATGCAGTCGTCCATCCGAAGTTTACAATATTGATTTTCAGCATTTGGCAAGTGTGATGAGGTCAATGGAAGGTAGTATAGCTGTCATAAATTTTGCATGTCACAGTACATAAAAAAATAGTATTGAGAAACTTGAAAATTAGTAGGCCTACTATATACAGTATATATGTTTCTATAACAATAAGGCCACCAAAACCGTTAGGCCTTTATTTTAAGGAAACACGTGCACTGTTGTCAATTAGCTGTTTACCAATCGTCCTATGTTGTTTCCTTCATGGTTACTAAATCTATCTCCCACTCGATTCCTGTTGTGACCGTGGAGTCACAACAGGTATTCAATAAAAGAGGCTGGACTGGCTGTCCAGGTGAGGAAAATTGAAAGCATGTCAGAATATATTTGTAGATTCGTTTTGTGCTTAAAGGGATCATATGAATTAATCCGTTTGATGAAGACACAACACGCGGTCTGACTCACATGGGATAAAGGCTATTGTTTGAGGACGCCAAACAAGCTTCCTCAAACAAGGCAAATGCAAATTAATCTATTTTCCATGCAAACAAAAATATAAGCCTATATGGTTTACATTTTTGATGCATGATTTTGACAAGACCACATCTAAGGAGCCGTTAGACTGCGTAAAAATTAAGCAAATTGGTTTAAACTAGGCCTACTGTTCCACAGAAGAAAATAATTAGGCCCTATACATGTTCATTTGTCTACATGCACAACATGTATAGGGCCTAATATTTTTTTATTACTTTAATTATAGAACATTTGTTTTGGAATTGTATTTTTTTCTAAATATTTCAATATTTTTGAATGGTGAAAGGATTTCTTCGTGTGCACACAATAGCAGTGACAATCGCTTGCACTATTTATTTGAACACCGCCCTAAATAAACTATCAGAATATACAATTCGGTGAAACAGCCAAGCATGAGTCTATGTAACGTGACAGGAGTGAAACGAGAGTAAAACGTTATCATAAAGGTGAGTTGGATACATTTAAGTAGGCCTACCACCATTTGATTCGTTTCTATAGGCCTAGGACCACCACTGTAGACATATCACTGCACTATAGGCCTATTAAAATGCTATGAATATATTAGCAAATAGTTATAATATACGCTTAATGGTATGAACTTATAATAGGCCTACAAATAATAAATAAACAGCTTTGCCAAATAAGATTTATACTCGACGTTACTGAATAGAATAGGCCTAGCTTTACAATGTAATTTGCGCTATTATATATATTTTTTCTAAATGATCATTAACTATAAATTATAACTTATATATAACAAATGCAAAAAATAGGCCGAGTATAGACCGAGGGATTTCCATAAATGTTTAAATAATTTAGAATGTGATACGGCTACATCCGAATGAAAAAGGAAAACGTGGTTTTATTGTTGAAATGTTAAAGTAAACCAATAGCCGATTATATTATGACATGATTTGATATTGTATTATTTCTTTTATTTCATTAATTATAGGTCTAAGGCGATGTCTACAAGTCTCCTTTATTCCTTCTCGTACCACATGTCAAAACACGTGAACACATTCAAACAGCCAACAAAAATAACATTAAAGAGTGTAAATAATATAATTGCAATAAACGACATCAATGTTGATTTTCCAAAAATAAAAATGTAGCCAATAACTGTAACCTGGGGTGTGCGATTTGTAAACAGTAACATGTGTGTTTGTTTTGTTTTAGGCCTACTATTCTCCTAAGAAATGTGCGGTATAACCAAGGCCTAATATTTATCTTCATTCAAAAACAAGACTGACATCAGACGAATATTATGGGCACTTCAGAACATGCACTAATGCCCAAACGCGATTAACTCGTGTAGTTCCTTTGGTGTCCAGATGAGGGTAGTTTGACTGCTCTGTCTGTGCTCGGACTAAAGAGATAATATGTGATATTAGGTCGAAGAAGAAGAGGAGGAATGACTGGAACATTTATAGGATGCAAGACAAAACACAGCAGATAAACAGTATACCTTGTGCAGCATGATATGTTATTATGTCGCCCTATATGATGTGAAGATATCTATCAAATTGTACCATACAATTGAACCATGCTTTTCTGACTGAGCATCTCACTTTTAACTCGTCGCTGGCATCCATGGCTGTACTTCTCCTGCTCTGACCCAAGCTGATGTGTGCTTTCCATGTGCCGTGCGTACATGTCCCGGTCTGGCCAGGGGAGTCGGGACAGGGACCTGGGACCTGGCTGCACCTTGTTACCACTGGGTCAACTGTTAATTTTTACGAGTGACATTTTGTGAGCTTATAAACGATACCCTCTAAACGTACACAGGAAACTCTGCAAACATGCTGTGCTAATATATGCCCGTGGAATTTAGTCGATATCCCGTATAGTCTGGGAGCGTTGCAATGTACAGAGGTATCGATTACATGTTTGATGTAGACGGATTGGTTCATTTAAAAAAAAGGGGACATAGTACATGACTGTGAGTAGTTTGACATATTGTGAATAAAGACCGCCCACCACATTTACAAAACACCTTATTATTAATAGACTAATGGTTTGAAACCCTTCTCAGGAATTATTTGAATAAATATATAGGCCTGCATGTGAAATAGAATTAACGGTGAGACAAAACGAATTATTGCAGTAATATGTGATACATATGTGTTGCATTGCAACTGTGACCAATATTGTCCAAAACAAAACACTGAAGCCTTTTATCGGCGTATACAGTAGGCTTATAGGGTTATTTATGATCAACAACCACGTTTTAACTTCGGCTAAGTTGGCAAGACTATATTATTAAACAAATTCCGAAAACTGACCTTCAAGTGTAGTGCAGTGAAGATGTAGGCTATTCAACTTGCAAGATAAAGTGCATTTATTTGAGATCTTTCATGTTAATAAATCCACACAGCATTGAATGGAAAGCTTCGCCTGACACTTCACCTATGCAAAACAGTAACGGAGGTTGCGCTCTCCAACCGGATGGCGTCTCCACAGGCTGGGCCAGCCTCCGCAGCGCGAGTGGACCAATGATATCACAGCAGAGCCTCATTGTAACTCCCAAGATTGACGTGGTTGAACGAGTCAAATTAATTCGTGCAAACTTCAGACTCTCTGGGATAACTCCAATTTCCATTTATCCGATGAAGATCACCTTGGTGCCATTGTTTTCCTCTGCGCTCGTGCGGAGTTTTTAGACCGGGGAGCCTAAGATTTTAAGAGGTCTTTTTCCTTCTTTTTTCTGCTCATTCCATCCTTCGCTCTGAGCGGAGATCCAACCGCGTTCAGCCATTGAGGGGCAACTATTTCAGAGCATCTCGACACATAGGCAAATGGGTAAGCTTGCGTTGCCATTGGTACGCTTCAGTGGCACACATCTTAGGGCAACATAACCAGACTCACCACGCTTGCATAACGATAGGAATAGCCTGACCATAATGTACCGATAACGTGCAAATACACTGAACCCATTTAGAGGAGTTGCCAGCCTTATATCGAAGACATTTCGAAGCAAAAATAGCCTACCACATGCAACTTTATTAAGAAAAGTTATATTTATATTATGATTAAAGGCTACATGTTACATATAATACCGCATCTACATACTGAATACAAGTTTACCACTGTGTAGGCCTATTTTTTCTCAAGCTGACTGATTAGTTATTTGTTTTTTTGTGCGCGCATCGTCAGCAAATCATCGGCTTATTGTGCAAATGTGTTTCTATGTTCCACAGAGCAAACCTATGGAGAGGTGAATCAGTTGGGTGGCGTTTTCGTGAACGGACGACCCCTGCCCAACGCAATACGCTTGAGAATAGTGGAGCTCGCTCAGCTTGGAATCAGACCGTGTGATATCAGTAGACAACTTCGTGTCTCGCACGGCTGTGTGAGTAAGATACTGGCACGCTATAACGAAACCGGCTCCATCTTACCCGGTGCTATCGGGGGAAGCAAACCACGGGTTACTACGCCAAACGTGGTGAAAAACATAAGGGAATACAAACAAGGCGACCCGGGAATCTTTGCTTGGGAAATCCGTGACAGGCTTCTTGCGGATGGAGTTTGCGACAAATACAACGTGCCGTCAGTCAGCTCGATCAGCAGGATTTTACGCAACAAGATTGGAAATCTTTCCCAGCCGAACCAGTATGAGGGCAGCAAGCAGGGTTCTTCGCAGGCCGGTCTCTCGTATAACCACATATACCCTTATTCTTACCCCAACACCATGTCACCCACCGGGACCAAGATGGGCAGTCCACCCGGGGTACCGATGACTGCCGGGCACGTCAGCCTCTCCCGGGCCTGGCCCTCGGCGCACACAGTCAGCAACATTCTCGGTATACGAGCTTTTATGGACCACACAGGTGTGTGTAGAATACTGAGCAGAATTCTACTGCATGTGAGAACCGTAGGCCTATAACCCTCCTCTATGTTTGTCTATAGTTTTATACAAATATTTTTTAATAAATCTGTGTGAGTGACTCATTGTGCTGTTGCGCATAATGAATCGCCTTGTAACACAAGCAGCCGGTTTTGGCAACAGGCAGGGAAATATGTCCACTGGCCGTATACAGGCCTTGGTTTTCGTCATTCATCGAGACAGCAGTAAGGCGACTATCAATAGGCCTTTTCACGGAATGATGTATTGGCAAACACCTTGCTCACCTGCTATATCCCCGCTAATCCCTCACACGCTCTTTAAGATACGGCATGTTCCTTTTGGTTGTTTAAACACATGCACGAGTTAATGCTACATTAATGGTTCAATTGTGTACATCGAAATACAATATCTATACACACAGCAAATAGATTGTTATTATTTTTAAATCGTGCGCAAACTGTAGGCTAAGTAATTTAAGACGCAAGCTTAGCCGTTGAAGGTTATCATTATTATACGACTCGTTTGTGTACTTTTTTATCTTGAGTATGACGTTTTCAATGTGGCGAACTAGTGTTACATTTTAAAAGTATTATTAAAATAGCCTGGTAGGCCTAACATCAGGTGATATGTATGATATCTTTCCTTGCAATCAAGAATGAGCTAAATGATTGATTAATACCCCCAATTGATTTCAATAGGCCGACATCAATAAGTAGGCTAGGGGAATACATATGCTTTCAAAATAATAATAATAATAATCTAGGCCTACATGTCAATTAGCCACGCCGAATTGCACAGTTGACTTGTAACACAAGTCTGCATTATAATAGCGCATACATAATGTTACATTTATTGTGTCCAATTCAGCGATAGCTGGAGCGGAGGGATATCCACCAAAAATGGAGGACTGGGGCAGTGTCAACAGAGCAACTTTTCCCGCGGCTCACGCAGTCAACGGAATTGACAAATCAGCCATTGATGCAGACATAAAATATGCACAGGTAAAACAAAATGTCAACCTGTGGTTGCTACAAAAAAAATTAACCGAGAAACTTTATTCACGGTTCTGAAATGTCAATTTATCGTGTTGGCCCACAGGCATTCATTAAACAAACCTTCTACAGGCCTGAATGTATTATTTTACGATGGTTTTTTTTTAAACTAAACACAATTATCGGCCTACTAATTTGATCCATGTCTTATCTGTTTGCCCACAGCCATCCTCAACATTGTCCAGTTACGTTCCAGCATGCGCGTACTCTCCATCCAACCAGTATGGCGTTTACAGTGGTCCTGCGGGGAGCTATGTCACCCCTGGCCATCACTGGCAGACGCAGACCTCCAGTTTGTCCCACCCAAGTAGCGGAATGACCATGCACGCTGCTGGAGATATCCACTCTACGATGGCGTTCAAGCATCAATCGCGAGACGGTAAGGGAGACTCGGGCCATACGCTACCATTTGGATCAAGGCGATAACACGGCTCTAATATTAGGCCCACGCTGTAATTTGAAAATTGGTGTCAGCTGTTTGTTACACTTTATTTTTTATATCAACTAGAGCGCGCGTATACACACGCACGTACATAGGCCCACACATTTGCAATAAAACGGTAAGTAATGATAGTGAAACAGAGGCGATCCTTGAGGATTTAGCCTGCCTTTTAAAACACGATCGGACTTTATAAACAGATTCGTTGTGTAACAACTCACGCACATACACAATAACTGCCGTACACAGTCTGATGTTGCGTGTATGTCCTTGTTATGTAATAGGCCTTTGTTACTTCATAGTTTTAGTTGTTGTTTTTGTTGGTGTTGGTGTTGGTGTTGTTGTTGTTATATATGGCTTGTATGTTACATGTGCGTTTCGTCTCTGTAATGCAGGAGACAGAAAGCCCTCCAGCCCTATAATCAAGCAGCAGCAACACGACTCGCTGAACAGTGTACACGGACTCAGCCTGGCTACCTCGTCATCATAACGCCAGAGGGCCCCAGGCCTAAACCGGACTAATAGTACGCAAGGGGCACAGCAGGCCTAATTTACATAGGCCTAACTGCAAGAATTCGAACAGTAAGTGCTAAGAACATTTACCATTGGCTTTGTTTTAGGCCTATCGTGGACTCAGGTTTCACATAAATCATTTCACGTGCCAGTATGAGTACAATAGCCGTTTGGTCTGTAGCCATGTGAATGTATCATTGTTGAGGCGTTGATATTTCTTTTATACATAGTCAAACGTGATTTTTTTTTTACCCTCAAATACTTCATGTTGAGCCTGGGATTTCTGCTTAAAACTGTGGGATGAAATATAACATATCTGTCTGTCTATCATGTATCTTTAATTCTCAAGGCTAAAAATATGGGATCTCTCTATAGGGATCTCTCTATGGGGATCTCTTCTTTTGTACACCATTGAGTTTCTGTTCTTAATTGGTTATTGACTATCTGTCAATTCAGCGATGTGAACAAAGACACAATGTAGGCGTAGATGTAAAATATTTGCCAAAGCTTTAATTATATATTTTTATAATTACACTGTAAGTATACAAAAATAAAGCCTTTTCTAAATCCAAAGTGTTGCCGTGTATGGATATGACCACGTGTTTAGTGAGGAGGACAGCAGCCAATCAAAGAGCACGGCGTGACCTCATTCATCAGTGCACATTGCTGAGCAAGAAAGATTTGATCGAAAATGAAGATCAGGTCAGAGGTTATACGAAATCGTAAAATCAGCTACTAGTTGTCTGTGTTGCCAAACTCATTCGGGTTGTTGCACACTCCCAAATAAGTTTGGCGCCTATGTGACGCTATCTAAAAATGACTAAGCATCCGTGGTATTATCCTGAGCTTGATCTGATGGGTAGTGAAGCGCCTTCAAAGAAGGTATAAGAATAAGTGTAAGAATTGAAGAATAATTGAAATACTCTTTAAATAAATACCGAGCCTGTGAAAATGGATGAACGCAATTTACTCCGAAATTAGATAGGCATATAGCCTCCTAAATTTGATGGATTTGGATTTGTCTGGTGTGCTCTAGGTTATCTTTATACAATTTCTGCTCTGCTGTTTTCTCAAAACATGTAGGCTTAGTAAAAGTTTTCTTTCAACTTTGAGTGGGCCTCTTACTTTCTTCTTCTTCTTCTTCTTCTTCTTCTTCTTCTTCTTCTTCTTCTTCTTCTTCGTCTTATTTTTCATAGTTTTCATATGGTAAATATTTGATATTATACAACGTGTAAATTACGTAGGCCTACATTAAAGAAATCGTTGTTGGAAAACTACTAAGAAAATTATGGGATTAATTCTTTTACGATTATCGGCATCTTTCTTAATCGTTGTGTGTATGTATGTATGTGTGTGTGTGTGTGTGTGTGTGTCTGTTTGTGTGTGTGTGTGTTTGTCAGTGGTGGAAGTACTCAGATCTTTTAATACCACACTGTATAAATACTACTATATGGGCCTCCTGAAAGTATTAAATGTAAAAGTAGGCCTACTCATTATGCAGAATGCCCCATTTAATATATTCTATTATTAGATTATATTTATTGATGCATTAATGTCTTCATTGCTTTAATGTTGCAGATGCTAAAAGTGGAGCTCATTTTAATGTATTTATGTGGATTTAAAATATTACTTTACATACTGCTGGGTAGCTTGTGAATTTCTTCCTGGGGACCAATAAAGCCTTATTGATATAATAATGTAATGAATTTATTGATTTGATTTTGTATTGTTAATCTGAATCTGCAAATTAACAAGTAACTAAAGCTGTCAGATAAATGTTGTCGTGTTAAAAGTACAATATTTGCGTCTAATATGTTGAATGATGAGTACAATTCTATAAGGCAGCAGGAAATAGAAATACTCAAGTAAAGTACCTCAGATTTACTACAGCACTTAAGTAAATGTACTTAGTTACTTTTCACAACTGGTGTGTGTGCGTGTGTGTGTGTGTGTGTGTATATCTCTGTCTCTTTCTTCTCTTTTAATAAATAAAACTAAACTTCAATAGGTTTAATCTGTGTGACTATTCCATCTTAAACCATAAATTGTAATTCATAAACTATTATAGGACATATATGGGCGTACTAAGGTGAAGCCAGGATAAACATGCTTAAAAGTCTAATTAAGTTTATTTATACATCCCATAATTACACTGAGTCTCAAGGGGCTACCCGGGCCCACCACTGTCCAGGCTCTCCAGACCCAACAGAGAATTACTCACTGAGAATTAGACAACATCTCCTAACATTCGTCAATTTTTGCCATTTTTCATAAATAGTATTTATTCAAGCAAATTGTTGCATCGTTTCCTTCAAGGAACACTTTGACTGCACTGCCACTGTTCCAGTACAGTAGGCTTGTTCACTATGCTAGAGCAGTGATTCTCAAATGGTCTAGCCTCAGGACCTACATGTGTCATAGTCAATAAGTCACAACCCAAAAATAAAAAATGTATTAACCAATATTGCAGTAATCAATGTATTAATCATGTACAGTTACAATCATTGAGTGAACAAAAAGCACTGAGTAAGCAACTGAGACTGAAACATTAGTTAATTGTCTTGTCTTATCTTGCCAGTTGACTTGACGTTGGCAGATATTACATCCAGCAGCAACTATCAATCAAAACATTTTGTAATATTTCAAGTTCACTTCTTTCACTACTTTCGTGTCATGGCCAGTGGTTCCCAAGCTTTTGGGGGCGATGGCACACCACCATTCCAACCAGAAATTCAAGGCACACCAACTTGATCATCGTGATTAGTTCATTCGTCATAATTAAGAAAAATGTCACACACATTATGACGAGGGTATTCATTCATGCAGTAATGTAAGTGGACCACTTAACCAATAATAACCAATAACAAAGTACAAAATGCTTTACAATCCTGCCGACCAGTGCGCCCCAGAACACTGACTGGGAACCATTGCTGCTAACATGACGTTACAGCCTTTGAATCAACTCTCATTGCAATGACGTGTGATCTAGAATGTAGAATGCTATTCACTGCTTTGTTAACCTTTGAAGTTTAGAAATGTCTAATTCTATAGTTAACCTTCAAAGTAATCCCAGTGTTAAGTACGAACAATCCCATTTCTGTTAAATGCAATACATGTCAGTTGCTAAACTGATAATCCTAATAAATACCACACAATCTACTCAATGATGCTGATCGTACATCCATCCGTTTGCCTTTCATATTAAATTGGCATCCACATCAAATTTAGAATAAGCATGGATCTTAGATCTTTCATAGACTTTCAAATGGTTTAAGTCATACAAAATGTCCCTTTGTCACATCACAGGCCTACTGTCTGTGCTAATTTACTTGGTGTCTTAATATTTACATTTGCATTTACATTTAGGGCATTTGGCGCTTTTATCCAAAGCGACTTACAAAAAGTAACACATTTGTCGAAAGAGGGAGACAACAATATATCACTGATGGTACAGTACAATTAGAACACAACAAGTTACAAGCATTCCTGATTGCCAGGTCAATAGAACAAGTTTACAAGCTTACAATTGCTAGGTTGACCCCTTATTGTACAACAGCAGGTAGCCAGGATAAGGTGCTACGCAAGCTAAGTATTATTTCAAGTGCCGGGACACACCAGCATACAGGATCCTACAAAGTGCCAGGACATACAAACATGGAAGTGCTAGGGATCCAGGGGTGGCATTCAAGCATTGCTAATATGGTGGAATAACAAAGTACAAATCTACAAATATGATCTATGATATCTATGATGGAAATATCTATGATGGATGGCATTTCAATGGATTCGATGGAATACATTGATGTGACGATGGTGGATTCCAGAAATCCTGGAAGGGATCAAAGAATGTCAAAGATTTTCTTAGGATAATTGTTTTCTCTTAAACTCCCACATGACTGCGTGATGACCTTGTTTCTGGAATCGCTGGGTGTTTTGTTTTTGTTTGCCGTGCCCCATCGTCCCTATTTCACAGGCTTTCCACTCGAGTCCTCCTCCACAGCAAAGACCCAAGTGACCCATCGTATCCAAACAGTCAAGATGGCCTCTCGGTGCACGCCTTCCCTGACTGCAGTCCCTCTTGTTTTCCCGGATACCACTTGGGGTTCGGAAAACAGTCCTTCATGGTGGCGGGGTTACTTCCTGCGAGACCTCTGGTCATCAATCAGGGGCAGCGAATCGTACCCCCCACCTCGTCTTAACAGGTGGGATAGGGTTTTAGATGAATATTCCGTTATCAACGAGACACACGAAAATACGCATTGTACACGTCTGGAAATAACCTACATCCAATATTTGTTTAGTGTTCAGACGTATGATTAATGTTGTGTGAAGCACACATTGACTCATGACGTAATGCAGTGAGTGTGTATTTTCACACATTTATCTCCGGAATCACAGACTGGGATGCAAATAGGGGTTTAATGTTATTTGTGTTTTATTATTGTTCAAACAGCTGCAGAATGTAAGGGCCATCTGTCTATTGTATATAAAATGACATTTATACAGCTGTGTCGTCTTTACACTGTAGCTCCTCACCCGGCAGAGCTCTTGTCATGGTAAGCATTGTCATTTACGGCATGCATGTCAATGCTTCCCATGTTCTTTCATATCAAAATTATTCTGCTGACTTGGAAGGTTTAGTGTCCAGTGTTCGACATTGTGCAGAGTTTTGATCTCCAAGAAGTTTGAATCGCACCTCTACGACGAGAAACACAAGTACTCTCAAATGCCCCAAGCTAAAACAGACACTTGTAGAGATGGAAAGGAGATTTTCACCCCTAAGATCCTAATGGGTCTGAAATGAAGTGCTTTTGCTAAAAAAAAATAACATCTTTTAAAACATGGAACATGTACTCGACTCTACAACCATACTGATTTGTCAATGTCTGCAGTGTGTACAAGAAGGACTGGACCATCTTGACAGTCCAAAGTTCAGTTTATATGTTTGACACTTCACTGGATATAGGATTTAAGACGTTTTA